>PVJS01000859.1:5989-112492 GCA_004027185.1 Glis glis | reverse complement strand
CGGGTCTCACGAAGTTGCGGAGGGCCTTGCTAGGTAGAGAGCGAGAGAGAGAGAAAAAGAGAGAGAGAGACAGAGAGACAGAGAGACAGAGAGAGAGTGGAGAGAGGAGAGAGAGAAAGAGAGATTGATCGATCGATTGATCGCGCGCGCTGAGGTTGGCCGCAAACCCGGATCCTCCGGTCTCCGCCTCCCAAAGTACTGGGATTACAAGCGTGCGCCACCACGCCCGGCTACAATCCAGCTCTTTTGACTACAAAGTCTGTTATCTGTCCCCAGCCTCCATGGACCTCACTGTTCACGTTTGCTTCCTACTTCCCTCCCTCCTTTTCTCCTTCCTTGCAGAACCCAGGCCAGGCAATGTCAGAGAAGAAAAAATAGCCTTTTCTTTTTCTTTTATTTATTTATTTTTATTTAATATACTTTTATTGGTGCACTCAGAGTGAGAGGGACATACATGCACACAGCGCTTGGTGTGTTTCCTTCTGAATCCCGCCCCCTCCCTGCACATGTTATTGAGATTGGTGTTAATAATTTCATATTTGTATATTAGCATTATTTGAACTATTTCCTTCATCAAGTCTTCCCCCCACACCTCCCTCCCTATGTTTTCTCTCATATGTGGAAGCTAGAGAAAATTTTGAAAAAAAATAGCTTTTTCTGACCAGGCTTCCTCCTCTCAATATTACTCTGACTAGACAATTTGAACAGGAACCTTGGAGAAGTGTGCGTTCCCATCAGACTCGCTGAACTTCAATGATTAACTACAAGAGCCAGTGTGGTTCATAGTGAGCCAGGAATTCAGTGTACACAATGGCCGTCAATTTACATCCCGAGCCTCTACTGACTTTGGCCTGGCAAATAAACCAACCTGTTTTATGACAGACACAAATAAATATTAGTAAAGACACAGGCAGGACAGCTTGTGAGTGTTTGGGGACTGGGCTCAAGCAATGGCACAGCAGCTGTGCCTACAAGTATTTATGCAAAGTAACATTGAGGGGGATGAGAATCTTCTATGTTACTGAAACTGCTAACCATAAATAAATAAAGACTTTGAGTTTTAGCACCAGGAAAAATAGATACAAAAAGAGGGAGGAAATGATAGAAACCTTTTCTGCTGTGAGATTTCCAGGGCTGTGTTTGGCTACTGCCCTCAATGCCCCCTGTCTAATGTGGGGCTTCTTTTCTCTTTCTCCACATTTTGCAAGGGCTATCCAGGAGTTTAGTGCTGGACACAAGACCAACAGATGCCAATGGAAGCTGTCAGACCCCAAATCAACTCCGTGAGCCCTTTCCCCTCTTCCTCTATACCTTTACCCTTCTCCAAAATCCAGGACTACAGGTGGAGTTGGTAAAATTCTTTAGGTTCTGAGTCAAGATTATTAACCTTTATTGTCCCATGGACTCCTTTAACAATTTGGTGAAGCGCATCGACTGCTTCTGAGAATAATGATTTTAAATACATTAACTAAAATAGGTAGCATTATTAAGGAAACCAATTATATTGAGATAGTTATAATATATATGTATATATATATGTATATGTATATATATATATATATATATATATTGCATTCTACCTCCGAGTTACCCCCCCAGCCCTATTTTTTATTCTTTATTTTGAAACAGAGTCTCACTAAGTCACAGAGGGCCTCACTAAGTAGCTGAGGCTGGCCGCGAACCCAGATCCTCCTGTCTCAGCCTCCCAAGTACTGGGATTACAAGCGTGCACCACCACGCCCGACTACAATAATATTTTAAATATAGTAATGTATGTGCTCTTTTGTTAACCCTTTAAACAAAAATGTCAAGTTGTGAGTCTCATATTTACGTAATGTCCAAATAGTAATGAGCATGAAGGAACTTTCTGTTTTGTGAGATGTGCCCGAGTGATATATATACATGTGTGTATGTATATGTGTGTGTGCATGTGTGTGTGTATACACATACATACATAATGGATGAAAAAGCTACATTTCAACTAAAGCTTAGGGAACAGAAAGGAATGTCTTTCCATCTAAGTTCATGCATTCTTGACTTCTAGCCATGGACACTTTGGTGGATCCCCCAAAAAATTGCTTTCCTAGAGACATACATGCTGGTTTTTAATCTTCCTTAAAATTTTTCACCCCATGAACTCTGCGCTCTCTGTCTTGCCTCCACAACCTGCAGGGCTCCCTCACCAAATACGGAGATGATGCTTCACACCTGGGTTCCCAGCAGCTGGGAATTGAACCCAGAGGCATTCTACCTCAGAACTATATCCCCAGCCTTTTTTATTTTGTTTTGAAACAGGGTCTCACTAGGTTGCTGAGAATTTCACTAAATTGCTAAGACTGTCCTCAAACCTGCAATCCTCGTATCTCAGCCTCCCAAGTACTGCTACTAACCGAGCTAGTATGATTGTTTTAAAAAGTGCCCACAAAGCTGTGCGTGGTGGTGCACACCTGTAATTCCAGTACTTGGGAGGCTGAGCAAGAGGGTTGTGGGTTTGAGATCAGCCTCAGCAATTTAGTGAGGGCCTCAGCAACTTAGTGAGACCCTGTTTCAAACCAAAAAAAAAAGGGCTGGGATTGTAGTTCAGAAGTCGAAGGTCCCTGGTTTCAATCCCCAGTACCAAAAAAAAAAGTGTCCAGAATATGTTAGAAACATTGGGAAGTCTGAAATGACAGAAATGTTTGTTACTCTTCTCTGGCTATGAAATTTAGAGCTTTGAAAATGGAATTCAGCTTCCAAAGGGTTCATGGTGAAAAGTGTCTATTTGCAAGCAGCTGGGTTAAAATTAACCAAACCAATACCTTGCCTATAAAAAGTAAGGTTTTAGCGCAATTTACTTTGAAAGGGAGACGTAGAAAAAAGAATTTTAAAAAAGGGTAAGGGAAAAAAGGTCATGAATGCGGCAAAGAAAAGAGAGAGAGATGGCCAAAAGATAAAAGAAGGAAACCAATAGAAAACGAGATTCTAATGATTCTCTACGGTGGGACAGTGCAGTGGTCATTAGAAATAAACCACATCTTCATCGTCATTGTCCCTCAGTTTCTGTCGGTCAGACATCTCTGAGTCTTGCCATTCAGTTTACTGAAATGACAGGGTTGGACATCTATCTCCTTAATACCAAGACTACCGTGCAGAAAAGCAGCCACCACTCAACTGAAAATTACACGCCTTATCTCGGAGGAGTCCATAAAATTCGGGCAACTTCAAGTAAAGGGTCAGCTCTCAAACACAGTGTTTTCCAAAACGACTATCTTAAACATATATATAGCTATGCAAATTCCACATTTCCCCTCATGCTATTTCCAGGTTGCGTTTCAAATTAAACATTAGGCTGTGCCGCGCACAGAGGATGGAAGATTAAAGGGCCCGTTGCCTTCCGCGAGGTTTGGGTTTTCCGCATTGGCCTAGAAATAGATTTTCTCTGGGTGGGCCAGGTGAAATGCAACAAAGTTATTGTTACCACACTTCCCTTGGCTTTGTGGGTGGAGAAGCCAGATGAAAGAGAGGAAGAGAGGGGAAATAAAGGAGCGGCCAGCGAGGAAGAACAAGGAGAAAGAGAAGAAGACTGACTCAATAAGGTCCGGTGAATCTACCACCAGAGCTATTGTTGTTATTTAAAGAACCAACAGAGAAGACGTAGGAATAAAAACCATGGCTTACAGCAATGATGGAAGTGGGAGCCATCTCCTCTCGTTGGGGACGTGGGTGAAGGTTTTTGGAGAGGCCGGAAGGCCAGTGCAAATAGACCCCATGCGTCCTGGTCACAGCTGGCCGTCCTGCCTGCACGCAGCCCTCTTACATGGCCGCTTTGGGTTCAGTCACTCCATAGTGAGCCCTGGCTGGAAGCCGAGAGAAAAATGTTCATCTCAAGTGCTAAATATTCTACCCAAAATGAATGCAACATCACACTTTTTAAAGGCCTCCTTCTACCGATTCTTCATTAAATTCTATAATCTGGCACAACCAGTCGGTTTTCTTTCATTCGGAGTGTACCAGCAGATTTCTTCCCAGCCAGAGGAGTATGCTTCTAATTATGTGACCCGTTCGGTAACCAATGCACACTATAATATTAGCAAGGTGATTGAAGAGCAATTCTGACAAGCTCGGAGCCCATCAGGGACATGAAGTACGGCCTGATGCCAACATCGGACTCTTTTTTTTTTTGCTGTACCAGGGATTGAACCCAGGGGCGTTCTACCTCCGCGCTACACCCCCGGCCCTATTTTTTATACTTTATTTTGAAACTGGGTCTCACGAAGTTGCGGAGGGCCTCACTAAGTAGAGAGAGAGAGAGAGACAGAGAGAGAGAGAGAGAGACACACACACAGAGAGAGAGACAGAGAGAGAGAGAGAGAGAGAGAGAGAGAACTGAGGCTGGCCGCGAACCCGGATCCTCCGCCTCCCAAAGTACTGGGATTACAAGCGTGCGCCACCATGCCCAGCCATCGGACTCTCTTGACTCCTGAATCTGAATAATCCAGTTTTCCTTTGGGGTGGGGAGGGGGGAGCGATGTTTACATCTCTCACAGGCCTTATGTTTAGCAAATTTGACAAGAGCTGGAAGAAAGGCACAGGCTTGCGCCTCTGCAGAGGAGCAGCACTTCCAAACAGCCATTCCCTCCATTTCCTGTTATAATTTATACCATGATGAAGCTATAAATCAGTCATCATACCACTTAATTTTTTTTTCAACAGCTATTACATCTGCTAGTTTTGCTGCAGGCCATGTAGTAACAAACACAGTTGGTATCAAGGAACGAACTTAGCGGAATCACAGCTTCACCAAGCTACTTTCCATAAGAAGGTGATGGCGGCAGGGAATTCTCCGTGGCTTACACCATCTACTCCTCCTCCAGCACCAACCCTGAGAGAGTCAGCACTGACCTTTGCAACACTGAGCACCTGAATCCTTTCATGGCCAGATATAGATGCCCAGAATTAAATCCTAGCTGGGTGTGGTAGCGCACACCTGTAATTCCAATATTTAGGAGGCTGAGACAGGAGGATCTCAGGTTTGAGACTGGCCTCAACAATTTAGTGAGACCCTCAGCAACTTAGTGAGTCCTTGTTTCAAAATTAAAACAGTAAAAGAGGGTTGGGGGTGTAGCTCAGAGGTAGAATGCCCCTGGTTTCAATCCTCAGTACTACCAAAAAAAAACCTAAATTATGTCTTAGAATATATTTATACAAACCTAAATGATGTGTCCTACTACACACCTATGCTCCTTTATTTTCTCTTTCTTCCTCTCTATATTACTTCTAAGCTACAAACCTGTACAACATACTAATGTACCAATATATAAGCAATTGAAACACAATGGTAAGTACTTGTGCATCCAAAAATACCTAAACATAAAAAGGTAATATACAGATGCTGACAGAAATTCTTCAGCCCCAATGGAATCTCTCTTTATATTTTTCTTTGTGTGTGTTTGTGTGTGTGTGTGTGTGTGTGTGTGTGTGTATGTATTTCTAGGGATTGAATCCAGGAATGCTCTATAATCGAGCTTAGCCCTTTTTATTTTTTATTTTAAGACACAGTCTCAAAAGAGTGGTCACTTAGTGAGACAGAGTCTCACTGTGAACCTACAATCCTCCTGTCTCAGCCTCCCTAGTACTGGGATTACAGGTATGTGCTACCACACTGGGTTTCTCGGCTCCGATATAATCTTATGGGACCACCGTCACAAGTGTGGTCTGTTGTTGACCCAAACACCTTTATGTAGCTCATGACTGGACATGAATGTATGTGTATTTGCATATGTGTATACGCCGAGCATCATTGCATTACTCGTGTACAATCGTTGCCACCCAGTTACGATGCCCTATCTTACCACCAGGTTCAGGCAAACAAATCATCCTGAGGTTTACGAGTGGTGGGGTCCTTTCAGACATCACCGGCCTCAGATTCAGAAGACCCGAGTTCAAAATGAAGCTCACTAGCTCGCTCGCTCGCTCTCTCTCCCAATTCTCATCCAAATAAGTTAATTTGGGGTTCAATCATAGAAATGGGTCTCCTTTCCAGTTCTTTCCAGCTCTTAAATGACACCATCTGCAAAAGGCTATTGGGGAAAACATTTGACGTCATTAGCCATTGAGGAAATGCAACTTAAAACCACAATAAGATATCACTACACACTTGTCAGAATAGATAAAAACAGTGAGGACATTCCACACTGGAGAGGATGCAGTGGACTTGCCTTCTTCATAGATTGCTGCTGACATATATGTGGGACAGTCACTCTGGAAAACAGCTTGGCAGTTTCTCATAAAACTGAACATGCAATTATAATACAACCCAGCAACTGTACTCTTGGCATTTATTGCAGAGAAATGAAAACCTAGGTTCACACGAAAACCTGCACATAACTATTCATAGCAAACTTATTCATATTATCCTAAAATTGGAAACAACACAGATGTCCTTCGATGGGTGAATGATTAAACAAATAGCAGCACACCCATATCGTGGAGTACCATTTAGCAGTAAAAAAGAACAAACTACTGATACACACAACATCTTGGGTGACTCTGGGGCATTACACTGAATGAGAAAAAGACAATGCCCAAAGCTTACATACTGTAGGACGCCATTTCTACTACATTCTTAAAATGGCAAAATTTTACGGATTGGGGGACATTTTCATAGAGGAAAATTAAAACTTATTTTTTACAGGCACTGAAAATTTTATACTAGCTAAAGTCATACTGACACAGAGTCTGAATGGCTCCCTCTATCAATTTCCTGAATTTAGTAACTATTCTTTGGAGGTGTGCTGTGGTTTGAAGGTGTCCCCCAAAGTTCATATGCTGGACTCTCAGTTCTTCCATGTGCAATTGCTGAGAGGTGGTGGGGACTTGGAGAGGCATCCTGGTCATGAGGGGTCGCCACCATGAAGGGGTTAATTCCTTCTCCTGGCAGTGAGAGAATTCTGGGACCGGATTAGTTACCACGTGAGCCTGTTGTTATAAAACAAGGATGCCCTGTGTGTTTGGTCTCTCTCTCTCTCCTCTCTCTCTCCTCTCTCTGTCTCTCCTCTCTCTCTCTGTCTCTCTCTCTCTCTCTCTCTCTCTCTGTCTCTCTCTCTCTCTCTCTCTCTCTCTCTCTCTCTTTTCTCTCTCTCACTCTGCTTTCCTCCACAAGTTGAGGCAGCAGGAATAGGAATAGAAGCCAAGCAGATGTGGTTCCATGCTCTTGGAGTACCCAGCCTCCAGAACCATGAGGCTTGACAAACATCTACTCTTTATGACTCACCGGGTCTCCGATATGTTGTTATAGCAATGGAAAATGGATTGATATGCAGTGTACAGCTTTAATAACTAGCACTCATTTCCAGAAAAGACCCTGAAGTGGTCACACCTGCAGAGACACCCTCAGACTGGAATATTCCAGTTAGTTTGATTATGACTTCAGTCTGATTTTGAGTTAGCATCTCAGAAGTCCTTCATTTCCCATAGACCTGTAAAATTCATCTCTGCTTCAGATACAAGTTTGTTGTTATTTTCACATGTTTTCTTCTGCCAAGAGAAAGTATGCATGATTATCTTTATTACTGTTATTATAATCATCTGGAAATAATTGTTCCTCAGTTTAAAAGAAAATAATTTTATTCAATTTCTCCATAGTCATTTAATGGTGACAGTAGAGTTTGACGCTTGATAGAATTATAATAAACTATAATTGTCCTTAAAAATGAAAAAAAAAACATGTTTCTAAAGCAAAGTAGTGATATTTAGTTGGACTAATTCATTAGTTAAAGAGAACCATAGCTTTCTATGGTCTAAAAAATGTTTGTCAAAATAGTCATTGATCATAGAAGAGTACAAATATTTCATGACATTTTGACAATTTTAATTATTAAATACAATAAAATTAGTATACTTCCATAATGTCTTTGATGTTTATTACATAGTTAAATTTCAAACAATAGTGTAGCATTTTAACTATTCTGAAGAATGTGGGCATGTAAATTTTTAAAATCAATTTTCTGAATCTTTTAAAGTCTGCAATTCCTTTAACTAATTTATATTTAAATGGCTTTAACATGTATAGATACTTATTGTGAAGTTGTAAAGTTAAGGGTTTGCAGCACATATGCAGAAATTCCTTTCTGCAAACTACACACATTTATATGTGTGTGTGTGTATATATAAAATTAATGAGGCAATCCAATGAAGAATATCTCAAATTTCAGGTTTTTGTACCCTGGTCATTCTCATCCTCAACCTAAATGTTTCTCTTCCTAGAAAAAGTTATCAAATTAAACCATGGAGCCCAAGCCAACTACGTCAGTAGTGACCACAGAGCCCCCAGTCTACCCAGCATGGGAAATAGTGGAACATTTAAAAACATCTGCAAGCGCGAAATAAGAAAGTATCAGATCAAAGATAGAAAACTGGTTACAAGGTCAGTTGAGCAAGTAATAGGCAAAAATGAAAAGTCTCATACAAATCCAGAAGAACTCAGTTGGCCTTCCTGCATGGAAATTGTCAAATCCACGTTTGGAAATAATGACAAAGGAAATAGAAGAGGCGTCTCTTTCGAATAGTGGAGTTAGTAAATGGTGTCCTGCCAAGTAAATAAAGACACTGATCCCAAACATTTTTCTGAAGGAGCACGGGCTCTGGAAACCAGGGACCACCGTCAGTTAACGGCATTGGTGAGTCTGGCAAGAGCTCTTGGAGGATCCAGGCGTGGTGGCGCACGCTGGTAATCCCAGTACTTGGGAGGCGGAAACTGGAGGATCTGGGTTCGAAGCCAGCCTCAGGTACGTAGTGAGGCCCTCTGCAACTTCGCGAGACCCCGTTTCAAAGTAAAGGATAAAAAATAGGGCCGGGGGCATGCCCCTGGGCTCAATCCCCAGTACCGCAAAAAAAAAAAAAGACCTCTTGGAGGAACGCTGTTCTAAGGAATCATAATTAGCATAATATCAGTAGGTTAACTAAAATACTTTAAAAAACAAAAAATGGTATTCAGGAAGAACTACTTGAAATAATAAATGAATAATTTGAAGCATACTTAAAATTATAGAACAACTGGAAAGTTTACACCTGTAACAACAAAAATGCACTGGTTTACAACAGCATGTTTTGAAAACTCCTCATCTCCAGTAACTTATTGTTTTGTTTTTTTTAATAGAGAAACTCAGTTTTGAAGATTAAAATAACAGGCAAATGACAAGTTATCAAATTCATTTCTCCCCCAATTTCCTGACAGAGATATAGAATGACAGACAGTCTAGCTTACTAAATCCAGGCAATCGAAGTACACAATTAACTTTTCAGTAAGTAACTAAGGAATCAACACACATTTATTGAGCACTTACTATGTGAATGCTGTTAGTCAAGCACTAAAAATAGAGTAACAAATAAGACAAGCAAGTCCCTGTGCTCATGGAGATTACCTTCTAACAGCAGAGATAATATTAAAGACAGTTAATTGCAGTTGTGATAAATGCTCAGAATGGCAAGAACCAGGAAATACGAAAATGTATAACGGGGTCCAGATACGGTCTGGGGAATCATGAGCGTAGGTACCCTTTTGACACGCTTACCTAAGTGCAACTACGTTTCATAATTCTGTATGGGTTAGAAATTGTGCCCATTCTCCCTATTGAAGGGCACATTTTAATTTTGACCCTTAGACTCTAAAATCCAGAAAACAGCATTTACTAACAGCAGGGAAAGGAGTCTCTCTTATACCAAATCCCCATAGAAGATCTGTTTAAGTGAGGGGTTTTTTTGTTTTGTTTCGTTTTGTTTTTGTGGTACTGGGGATTGAATCCAGGGGCATTCTACCTCCGAGTTACACCCCCAGCCCTATTTTTTATTTTTTTTTTATTTTGAAACAGGGTCTCACTAAGTTGCGGAGGGCCTCACTAAGTAGCTGAGGCTGGCGGAGAACCTGTGATCCTCCTGTCTCAGCCTCCCAAGTACTGGGATTACAAGCATGCGCCACCACGCCCGGCTAAATGAGGTTTTTAAATTTAAATCCTAGGCATTTTTCCCCAACCACCTCCCGATAGCCAATACACTCTCATATGAAGTAGTAGATAAAACCAAGTACCTCCCAAGTAGCCTCAGATTTGAAATTAGAGTGTTTCAGGGAACAAATGGTTTTGAAATCTATCACTGCTCATTGAAGGCCATATCCATGAATCCACTAGATTTGGCTACTTTACCAATTATGGATTACTGTGCTTTTGAGTCACTTAATAATGAAGTCCCTGTTTTTCTTTTCTCCAAATAATAAGTGTAATGGTCACATCACTGCCCTGGAAGAGACCATAAAGACAACAACAGGAACTAATGCAAAACAAGCATTGCTGTGGGCCGCACTCTTTGTATTTATTGACCCATTTAATCCTCACAGTAATCTTATGAGGAGGATGGTATAGTTATCCTCCTTTCACAGAAGAAAATGTAAGAAGAGGACTGTGCATGTGTGTGTGTGTGTGTGTGTCTGTGTGTGTGTGTGTGTGTGTGTGAGAGAGAGAGAGACTGGGGATAGAACCCAGGGGCAGTCTACCTTTGAGCTATACGCCCCAGCCCTATTTCATTTTACATTTTGAGACAGGGTCTCAATAAGTTGCAGAGGGCCTCATTAAGTAGCTGAGGCTGGCCTCAACCCTATGATCCTCCTGTCTCAGCCTCCCAAGTACTGGGATTACAAGCGTGCGCCACCATGCCCAGCTCAAGAGGACATTTTAATAGAATCAGTGTAATAGAGTAGATGACATCAAATTTCCATAGCTAAACTGATCAACAGAATAGAAAATGATTTCATCAACTATTTAACTGTGTGATTAAATGAGGGATGACAGAATATCAGTGGAAGAAAAATTGCATGTAGGTCAAAGTAGGTGGGAAATGGAATTTTTAAGAGTATTTTAAAAGAGAAATATATTCATTCATGTATTTAAAAATCACTTGGGAGCAGGGCACGGTGGAGCACACCTGTACTCCCAGTACTTGGGAGGCTAAGACAGAAGGATTGCAGGTTCTAGACCAGCCTCAGCAACTTAGTAAGCCTCTCAGCAACCTAGCAAGACCCTGTTTCAAAATAAAAAATAAAATAGGGCTGAGGGTGTAGCTTGGAGGTAGAATGCCTCTCAGTTCAATTGGAAGGAAGGAAGGAAGGACGGAAGGAAGGAAGGAAGGAAGGAAGGAAGGAAGGAAGGAAGGGAGGGAGGGAAAGAAAGGGAACTATGAGGCAGCATATAGATTTTGAAATATGGAGAAAAGCAGACATTTTTGCCACTTAAAAGAGAAATGCTGGGCGAGTTACTTAGCCTGCCCAACCTTGGATTCCTAAGGATGGCGGTTGTGAGAATTAAACCAGGATCGGGGTGCAAAGTGCCATGCACTGCGCCCAGCCCACAGTAGATGTCGCAGGTCAGAGGTCGAAGGTGATGGAGAAATGACTGCAGAGCGCTCTCAGGATGAACCCGCGTTGGGGAGTGGGGGCATGGCACTGAGCAGAGGGATGAATTGCAACGAAAGCCAGAGCCCACCCAGAGGCCAGCTCCGATTGGGGGACAGCCCTTCTCAGTTGTCCTGCTTGAGGCGGGGGCCTGATGCCCACCTATCATGGCTGTGGGCATGACCTGGGGTGCAGGACTCTTCTGGGCTGAGAACAGTGATCAGAGAGGTGCAAAGTTGAGAGGTCTTCACAGCCAGCAGTCCCAGCACTGGGGGAATGATTGCCTCAGTCCTAACCCGGGTCTCTGGGTAGCACGCCTCAGCATGCCCGGCACTGAGCATTTGTTAAAGCACCGCTGGGGCCCCGGCATCTCCTTTAACTCGCCTCCCGTCCAGGCATGAAGACACAGCACCTGCGGAGAGCGCCAGCATACACTGTGATCGCTGGGACGACAAAACACAGTGCTTGGCACAGTGATTTCTCCAGACTGATTTGAAAGGCAAGAGTTAAAAGCCAAAGGAAGCTGAAGGAAGGATTTCAAACCATGCTCTTCAGGTAATGAAGGATGAGACAAAGAGAGTGAGCTGTGAAGACAGAGTTAAAGATGGAAGCATTCCAGCCGGGCGTGGTGGCGCACGCTTGTAATCCCAGTACTTGGGAGGCTGAGACCGAAGGATCCGGGTTCGCGGCCAGCTTCCGCTACTTAGTGAGGCCCTCCGCAACTTAGTGAGACCCTGTTTCAAAATAAAGAATAAAAAATAGGTCTCGGGGTGTAGCCTGGAGGTAGAATGCCCCTGGGTTCAATCCCCAGTTTTGCAGAAAAAAAAATGGAAGCATTCCAAGCTCCAGCTCGAAGCCTCGCTGGATTCTGTGCATGGCTTTTTCTATAGGTTTGTCTTAGAAAGGACCCCCTCAGAGCACACATATGTCCCCTGGGAGGGAGGGGAGCCCTTGTCTTTCTCAGGCTGTGGCTATCGAGGGAAATGCTAACAGGCCTGGACAACTTGAGCTGTGTTCGCAGCAAGCTCTCTGGTCTGGGTAGTTAATCAGTCCCCCGTGGTGAATGAAGGCAGCAGCCTGCCCTGGTGCTGGGCTCGGAACACTAAGCGCGGGGCACATGCAAGAGGCTCAGATGGAGCAGCTGACAATATTAACTGCTCACAGGTCCTCTTTCTCAAATCCCCACAGATCATGGAGAACAGCAGCAGCCAGAGAGCAGAGGCCCTCCCTGGAGTTTTGCACTTAAGCAACAGCTCTTCTTAAAAGATGCAAGGTGGGACAGAGTCTTCACGGAGTGTGTCATCGTTTCTGGCACCCTCGAGTCCTGTGGACGATCTTTCCCTGCAGGATAGAAGCGGCCCCCTGGGAAGCAGCACCTGCCGGAGGAAGGGAAATGTTCCAGGAAGTTCCCACCCGAAGACCCAGGTTTCTAGCTGCTTCATGACGTGCACTCGCTCTGTTCTCATTCCAAACAGCAGGATTGGGAATGACAGTTCGCCTCAAGGACTTTCAAAGGATAGTGATGGAAATAAAGGGTGATTCGTTCACCTCAGACTCCTAACGCGATCCATGTTTTAAGTGCATTATTTTGCCTTTAGGCTTTTTGATTTTATTCTTCCCTAGCTAAGAACACCTTCCCCCTTCTTTTCATGAAAATTTTGTCTTCTAAGATCTGGCTAAAAGCTTCTCTTTTTCCATCTCCCCCTGACCACTCCTGCTTTTCTCATCTCAGATCTCACATGATATTAGGGTCATTTAGTGACCAGAGTCATCATTACAAACATAGCTGACATTTATGAAGTGCTAGCTATGTGACTGCACTGCTCAGTGCGCTACATGGATTATCTCATTTAACCCTCGAGCAGGTCTCTGAGAGAAGTCATCTGATTAACCCTTGCTCTGCTTTGGAGGTTGATTCTCCTCCAAGGGTTCATGTACTGGAAGCTTGGTCCCCACTGTGGCAATGTGAAAAAGAGGTGATGGGACCTTGAAGAGGTGGGGCCAAGCCAGGCATGGTGGCACACACCTGTCATCCTAGTACTTGGGAGGCTGAGACAGGAGGAATGCAAGTTCAAGGCCAGCCCCAGCAATTTAGTGAGTCCCTCAGCAACTTAGTGAGACTCTGTTTCCAAATAAAAAAACAAAATAGGGCTGCAGGTGTAGCTCAGAGGGAAAATGCCCTGGTTTCAATTCCTAGTACTCGGCCACCCCCAAAAAAAGAGTAAGAGGTGGAGCCTAGTGGGAGTTCCTCAGGCCCTAGGGGGCATAAACTCTAAAGGGATTAACATACTTGTTATGGCACCCCTGGTCAGCTCTCTTGAAAGAGTTGTTATAGAAGAACAAGCCTGGCCTCTCTCTAGCTTCATGGCTTCCTGCCTCACTGTGTGATTTCTCCCACACAAGGATTTCCACCATTGCGATGCCATCTGCAATGAGGCACTCACTAGAGCTGAGCTGATGCCACTGCTACGCCCCTGAGCCTCTGGAACTGTGAGCCAAATAAACTTCTCTTCTTTATAAAATCACCCAGCCTTGGGTATCTCATTAGAGTAACAAAACACTAAGACAACTTCATATTACATTGTAAGAGAACAATTATTACTATTATTATTGGTGTGTGTGTGTGTGTGTGTGTGTGTGTGTGTGTGTGGTACAGGGATTAAACCAAGGGTCATTCTACCTCTGAGTGACATCCCCATCCCTATATTATTTTTCATTTTGAAACAAGGTCTCACTTTATTGCTGAAGCTGGCCTCAAACCTATGACCCTCCTGTTTCAGTCTCCCAGTACTAGGATTACAGGTATGCACCACCATGCCCAGCAAGGAAAAGATATTGACCCCAGTTCTTTTCCCTTTCTATATTCACCTTGGCCATATGATTTCTCCCTACTATAAGTAGAGTGTGCTTTTCTGCACCTGTCTATTGTCTTTAGGTTCAGCCATGTGACTAGCTTTGCCCAACCGGGTGTTCATAGTCATACACCAGCAAAACCTGAAATGGATTTGCACAGGGAGTTTTTCTTTTGTGTTTCCACCATTGCCATGAAAATATGCTCCAACAAGAATGCTAATCCAAGAAGGGTAACAGAAATGGAAAGCAGACCTGAGCCTCACTGCCAGCCAGTGACCAAGGCCAGGTAGATCAGCACCTTGAGGCAGAGCTGCCCAGTCTAGGCCAACCGACTCGTGCGTAATCACATGAGCACAAATAAATCACAGTGAATTGGTTTTATTGGTGCATTGTAATTACACATGGTAGTGAGGTTCAGAGTGACAAATACACACACGCACGCAGCATTCCTGTGTGTTTCCCTCCGGGTCCCACCCCCACTGCCCCCTCCTTAAAGGTAGTCTTGTAACTTCATGTATGAACAAAGAATTATTTGAATGGTTACTATCATCAGGTCTCCCCTTTCTCCTCCTCACCTTCCCCATTTCACCAGTGTCTCCCCGTATTTATCTTCTGTGTTTCCCAGTTTCTCTCTAGCTTCCGCATATGAGTGAAAACATGGCCTTTCACTTTCTGTGACTGGCTAATCTCACTAAGCATAATATTCTTGAGTTCCATCCATTTCCCTGCAAATGACATGATTGTGTTATGTTTTTGTGGCTGAGTAGAATTCCATTGTGTGTCTATACCACGATTTCATAATCCATTCGTCTGTTGAAGGGCACCTAAGCTGGTTCCATAGTTTGGCTATCATGAATTGAGCTGCTATAAACATGGAAATGCATGTCTCCCTATAGAAATCTGATTTCAATTCCTTTGGGAAGATTCCCAAAAGTGGTATGGTTGGGTCATATGACGACTTCATTCCTAGTCTTTTAAGGAACCTCCATTCTGATCTCCATAGTGGCTATACTAATTTGCAATCCCACCAACAGTGTATAAGAGTTCCTATTTCCCCACATCCTCACCAACATTTATTATTGTTTGTATTCTTGATGATTGCCATTCTAACTGGGGTTAAATGGAATCTCAGTTTTGTTTTGATTTTCATTTCTCTTACTGCTAATGATGTTGAATCAAAATCAATAAATGGGATTGCATCAGATTAAGAAGCTTCTGTGCACCAGAGGAATCTATCAAGAACCTAAAGAAACAGCCTACAGAATGGGAAAAATTCTTCTCCAGCTACTCCTCTGATAGAGGATTAATATCTAGAATATATAAAGAACTTAGAAAACTCAATACTAAAAAACAAAGAACTCAATCAAAACATGGGCAATGGATCTAAATAGATACTTCTCAAAAGAAGTACAAATAGACAACAAATATATGGAAAAAAATCACAGTGATTTTAATTTGCTGAGTTTGGCATAGTTTGTTATTCGGTGATAACTGACCAATACAGCAATTGAGAAGTTGAATTGCTTGCTCAAAATTTCTCAGGGAGTATGGTAAGAAGATTCCAGCACAGATTGATGTTAATTCAGTTCCACCCTTTTTAACAACTCTGGATTCTGTCATCAGCATCTCCTCTTTCATTTCCTTCTCCTCTTCCTTGTCTTTCTTCTTCCACACCCAATTGCATTTATTGAATGCTTAATGTTTTCCAGGCATCCTGAGGAGTCCAAGTCATACATTATTTTATTTATCCCATCAACAATCCTCCGATATAAGTTCCATTACTCACATTGTACAGAAACATGAATAAAGGGAATGGTTCGCTCAAGATCACCAGGTTAGTAATGACTGAGCCCTCATTTATCTCAGAGTTACCTTATCTCAGAGTTTCCCAAACTGCCATGCTCTGCTTCAATACATTGCTACCTTTTGACAAAAATCATAACCATTATTAGAGAAAAGTGTTAATGATTACTTCAAGAACCTCTTCATGCCCAAAATTTTCCAAGAGACTACTTCAAACCCTGCAATGATTGCTTCTGAAAGTTTTTGTCTTTCTTTGAACAATTTTAAGAATAATAAATTTCAGATCGCAGGAACTTCGGAGATATACTTTATTATTTTAGAAATAAGGAATATGGAACTTAAGGAAATAGGTTTATACCCAGAAATTAGTGGTATATCCAAGGCCATAATCCTGAATGGTCAACTTTGTTTTTCTTCTTACAGGAAGAGAGACAGCAGCCCAACTGTACAGGGTAGAAATGGCAATCTGGTGTCGAACATCTCCCTCTACAGACTTTTAGACAGAATTCCTATTTTCAGCCTTACCTTTTCCCTTATATCCAGAGGTATCTGAGGGTGGGGCTAGCTTCATGGGTGTATAACCTGTACAGTCACATTAGGTCTTGCATTTAGAAGGACATCGGGCTTTGTTTAATGCTTTCCTGTCGCCATCTTTAAGTCTGGAATCACTTTAAGCAAGAGAAGTGCTCTTTCATTTTGCAATGAACACCATACACCACACAGTCTTGTGGAGGAATCTCACGTCACCAGCTGCATGGATTGGGGGAGAGGGTGCATACACTACGTATCCAGTTGCTTCTCAGCTGTCTGATTTGCTGGTTGTCATCTACGGAGGAGCCCAAGGCTAAGAAGTAAGATGCTAAGACCAGGATTGAAGCACGAGAAGCCTGGTCATGAGTCAAAGGTACCACCAGATTCAGTGATCCATCATGCAACTCCAGTCCTCAAAGCAGAATTGGTGGGAAATCTTAGAAACAAGAGCCTGCCTGGAAAACTCATTTTCTCTTGGACCATGTCATGCCCTTAAGGAATAGCAGGGAAGTGGACCTCAAAATGTGGTCAATTGGGTTTCAGCTAGTTGCTGAAAGTGACCCTTCTTCATTTGGAAGGTCCTTTCTCCCCTGCTCATGTGATGGTTCATACAAGTCCTTTTTGTAACACAGACATTCAAATCATTGAATCATCTTACCTACCTAAAAAGTCCCTTAGTAAATAACACTACTTTGACCCCAACGTAACACAGCATAACACTGCAGCTATTTTAATAAAAACAAATCATGAAGTAGCTCTTTCCACTGTTTGTACCTTAATAGAGTCAACGCAGGCCTTATAATAAAAAATATCAGGGCAAGGTAAGAACCATATAAAGCTCCAATCTTAATATCACATGTATGAGCAAACTAAATTCTTCCCCTGCCCTTTGTTCTTATATTTGAAACACTAAGAAATAGAGAGATTAAATCAATAGAACTACATGATGGTTGTGAGGCAAAAAAGTGACTTTTTTACCCCATGAGATAGGAAAGACTAAAACCTCTATAAAGGTGAACTAATAGGAAGCTATAAATGAATTGCATTGCCACATAGAGCCATCTGAAAAAGTTTTATTAAAAATGCCTCCAAAGTATATTACATTTTATATTATACCAGGTGGAGCTAAGATGAGGGAGGGAGTTTATAGAGGAACTGTTGAACACAATTTTATTAGAATGGTTGTTCCCCTGATTATAATAAGGAGAGAAATAGGACTTATTGGTTTGGTTATTTGAAACATGCACATGCACACTTTCTCACAGGACCCCACCTCTGAGCAGGGTGAAAGTTCCTTTCTTTAGCTGGGAGGGAGCTTGAAAATATTTTATTACAGTTGCAGAAAACCCTGCTTCAGTATCATCTTTTATGAAATGCTCCCATTGTTAAGAATCATTCACAGTTCCATTTTCCGCTGGGATGATGGGGACGGCTCGTAACATGGAGAAAGACCAACGTGCAGCCCTCAAGCAACTTAAAATCAAGAGGTAGATAAGACATTTTCGAATGTCAGGGTAATTGCCAAATACAACATCGGGAGAAGTAGAAGAAAAAAAGGCACATTCTTTTATGTTTCATTCCTTAAGGGGGACATCTAAAACACATATCGATTTAAGGCTAGGAAATTAAAGTTATGATATCAATAACATAGAGCTAACCACATGTGAGAATGGGGGAAGATTGTATCTGGGAACACAGGAGTCTTCCTGTGTAAATCCCATTAGGACCAGTAGGGAGTTATTCATGCATTCAAATCCCTCCAGTCCTTCCCCTCCCCACCCCTGGACACAGACACCCTTGTTCTGAATGATCCGTGTATTTATCTATTTCACATAAATCAGGAATTTAATAAAAAAAATCCACCAACATGGCCATTCCAGACATGAATCATGAGTGCTGTACGTATAAATCATATAAACCTTAAAAGCATTTATGATATAGCCCCTTTCATGCAAACTGCCCGAGTGTTTTGGGGAGCTAAATCATAAAGAAAAAGGAAAATGTAGTAAATAAAACACAAAACCAATGGTTAGCCAAACTAATGAGCAAAATGTCTAGATGTCACTCATCTCTGAATGGATTTCTCAGAAAAGTTCAAGGGTCTGGTAAATTCAGAGTAAGGCAACTGAATGCGTCTGTAGTTGAACGTTTGAGAAATGTTTATGAAAAAAATCTAATAAGAAAAAAGGACAATGGATTCAGACTAGTAAATCAAAATAAAGAGTCAGCGAAAAGGATTGAAAACATCCATGTGATGTTATTGGTGTTTGTACAGACTGCTTTTATTTAGGGTCCCACCAACTCCACATCTTCCTTTCTAAAAGTATGCTTTTTTCTCCAAGTAATCATTTTTAATTACTTCTCTCCCTTTACTGAAAAGAAAACTTACTGCACTCTGCAAATAAGTTGTTCTAAGTTTCAAGTACATCTCTTAACTTCTGATCATCCTAAATTGCTAATGATCTGTATATCTTGTTGGATTATTATGAATTTTTTTATCCCACTGGGTGAGAATAAAAGTGCTTCCTATCTTTTCTTCTCTTCAACAAGTGTACATGTTTATTTATTTTGCATTTCCTCTCTATTTGATTCTTTGATTGCCTGAAGTGTTTAGGCATTTCTGAACCGATTGTGTTTCCTACACTCATCTATTTAGTGTCTCCTCCATCAGACTAAGAGCTTCCTGAGCACAAGAACTTTGTTTTGTATCATTATAGTACTTATATGATTTCTAGCATCATAGCTGTTACTAGACTAATCAAATGAGTAGGACTAATTGATATTTGGGCAGCTGATACAACTGACCAAGGTCCATCTTTCTGAATGCATCTAATTCAGCAAACAAAAGATATAATTATTTGTTTGTGTGTGTGTGTGTGTGTGGTACTAGGGATTGAACCCTAGAGCATTCTACCTCCAAATAATACCCCAGCCCTTTTTATTTTTTAATTTGAAACAGGGTCTTGCAGTTTGCTGGGGGTCTAGCTAAGTTGCTAAGGCTGGTCTTGAACCTGCAATCCTCCTGTTTCAGCTTCCCAAGTACAATTGTGCACCCAGCAAACATGTGGTTCTTAATGGATATTGTGCATAGCATTTTGCCATCAGCTTTCCAGGAGCTGGCTCCCAATGGCTCTTTCCAGCTGCTTCTAATGATGGATCAGTGTGGACGTAACCACCTAGGAACAACTAGGAAGAGCCACTTTAGCTTCAGAACAGTCCATATGCTTGGCCCAAATCGCTGAGACCCTGTATCACAGCCCAGCTCCCCAGGTGCCCACTTGTGCTGTGTAATAAACATCCTGCATGCTAACCTAAAGGAGTCAACATGCAAATAATGAAAAAGCAAAAAAAAAAAAGAAAAGAAAAAACAGCAGAAATGCAAGCACAAAAGTGACTCAAGTTGCTTCTCTTAGCCATCAAGTCAAGTGCTCCAGTGCTCCCATCTCTGCCTCTCCTAGTCACCAGTCAATTATATGGACAAAACAAACAGGAAGAGGGATACAGCAGAGTTACAGATTTCAGGAAGGAGATGGTGGGTCTGGGTTATGGGTACACAGGGTATGCCTGAGGCTCAAGGCTGCCAGGCCTGAGGTCAGAACGTGTGGCCTTTGGAGTAAATAACCAGTCTGTCTCATGTGCCTCGTTCAGAGAACTTGCTGGAAGACCTCTGCTTGCAAGCAAGCGCCTACATAAGGCTTCATCAGAGAAACAGGGGCCCCATGTGAGGGTCTTTCCAAATGCTGCACCTGCCCTAGTATGTCCTCAGGCTCTCCTTCCAGTTCCCGGGGCCTCAGTTTACCCACCTGTACATATTTCCTGCATTACTTCAAAGAGGATCTGGGAGACTTAATTAATGTTTGTCAAGCACATTTTATATGAAAGGAATCATGTGCAGTAAGTTCAAAGTACTCTTGGCCCTGTTGTTTCTTTCATGTGTGCTTAGAAGATTTTTCAACCTTGATAAGAACTTGGGGGAAAAAAAGAAAAAGAAACGCCACTTGCTCCTGTGTTTAGGTCTGGGTCCTCGTGTTATGACGCTGTCAGCGCTTTGGACATCACAGGAACATGAAGAAACATCAGGGAAGCAACTGTTTGTAGGAATCACCCCACCATTCTCCAGGTGGTCAAGGGTAAGAATCGCCCTAATGTCTCCCCACTCATCGCTGCCATCCCTGCCACACACATACTCCGCTGTATTGCCAAGACGAATCCTTTCTACTTCCACTTTTACCTTTGTCCCTTCGGTTTAGATCTTCTGGCTATGACTTCATTCAGGCCTTATCCCTTTCTCCATCCACCATAGCAAATGTCAAGTCAGGCGATTCCACCCACAGTGATGAAGGCACATTCCTTCATATATATATATATATATATATGAAGGAATATATATATTTAAATTTTTTCTGTGTCTATCTCATACTTAAATCCCAGATGGAATTCCCATTGCTTCAGTCTAAAGTCCAAAATTTTAGGAAGACATTCAAAGTGCTCCATAATGCAGTCCCTAGCTACATCTCCAGGTTCAGCTTCCACCTCTATCCCCCCTTCAACATATACACAGCTTTGCTTTTAGTTCTTCAAAGTTCTCATGATGTCATCTCTGTAGTTATAGGGACATGATGCCTGTGTCCTCCCTCGTCATCTAAATCTTAGGTTTTGCCAGGTGTGGTGGCGCATGCTTGTAATCCCAGTACTTGGAAGGCTGAGACAAGAGGATCACAGGTTCGCGGCCAGCCTCAGCTACTTACTGAGGTCCTCCGCAACTTAGCAAGACCCTATTTCAAAATAAAGAATAAAAAATAGGGCTGGGGGTGTATCTTGGAGGTAGAATGACCCTGGGTTTAATCCCCAGTACAAAAAAAATAGAAGAAAGTATTCTTACCAATTTCACTAACAATGTGCAGGGAGTGAGGAGGGGGTTTGAGGTGGGAATAACTGTGTGCATGTATGTTTTCATCACATTGAACCTCACTATGATGTATAATTGCAATACACTAATAAAATAACTTTTAAGAGCCAGGCGTGGTGGTGCACGCTTGTAATCCCAGTACTTGGGAGGCTGAGACCGGAGGATCTGGGTTTGCGGCCAGCCTCAGCTACTTAGTGAGGTCCTCCGCAACTTAGCGAGACCCTATTTCAAAATAAAGAATAAAAAAATAGGGCTGGGGGTGCAGCTCGGAGGTGGAATGCCCCTGGGGTCAATCCCCTGACCAGATAAATAGACAAATAAATAAATAAATCTTGGGTTTTACTTTCTTCATAAAGATTTACCCTCCTCCTGACCCAAGATACACCCCAACTTTTCTAAGCTATGCTTGTCTGTACCAACCTGAATAGAGATGAACCATTTTCTTATCTAACTCCACACTAGTCTGTGATTCCCTAAGGAAAGGGATGATGTCTTTCAGCTCTGTATCCTGTGTCTGCAGCAAATGGGAGCTGCTCAATACATATTTGCTGCATAAGTATACATGCCTAAGCAAAGAAAGGGAAATGTGTTCAGTCATTTAAAAAACCCATAGACCTCAGAAATATCCTCTTTTCTGACCAAAAAGAAACAAGTAAACAAATCAAGGAGGCTATTGGTGTGTCTGTGAATGGACAATTCCACAATGGTTGAGATAGAACAGGATAAGAAATCTTCTGATTATTTCAATTGAAAGCTTCTAAGATATAAATTCTTGCAAAATGTTACCAAGTTTCATTTGTAATCCACAAAGATGGCAGAAAGGCCAATCAGGTAGTTGGATGGAGGAGAGAATAACTGATTAATCTCAACTGATTAACTATGCTATAGGCCTGGGGTCTTCACACCTGACCAATGACTGGTATCAGCTGGGAAGAAGTTGATCCTGGAGCTCGGTTTCTGGCCTAAAGAATCAGACAATGGGGGGGGGGCAGTGAAAGAACCAGGATTATAAAAAGAGCTTCTAGTTGATTCTGAAAATGAGTCAGTTTGGGAAACAATGATATATCATTCATTCATTCATTTGTTCATTCAAAATTTACCCATTCACTATCTTTTACCTGCATATCCATTTATACAATGAACATTGATGATAAAGAAAATAGAAAGAAGGCATATAAAAATAAAGAAAAACAGGTCTCTTGTCTTCTTTTCTGGTGTTATTCTTTTTCTAAGCCTATTGCTCAGATTGGTCCTGATTTTCACATGTGTATTTTGGTTCCGTTTTGGTTTAGTTTTGACCCTTTTTCCTGTTTCTTAAAGCAGAGGTGCTCCCAAACCAAAAATCTCCCTCTTTGTTTTTCCAGGATTACTTTCCCTAAAGAGTGATCTGAAGGTCAATGCACCTCTCTAAGTGTTAGAATCCTCCACCAAAAAAAAAAAAAAACTATTCACAAACCTATGAGCAATTATAACCCCCCTCCTTTCCTTCCCTTGCCCCAGGCTGGCATTGAAGTTGTGCATTCAGAGTGGTCTGAAAGAGAAGGAGGATTCTGACTTCTGGCAGAGGAAGCCTTAAATTATGGGAAATAAATAACCACTTAGCAGGCTGGTCCTGAGAGGGTGCCAATCCTTGCTTTAATCATTTAGATAGAAAATGAACTGGATCGTAAAATTCATAGGTAGTTCAACCCAAAGGGGAGAAATCTGGAGCAAGGAGGAAGAGGGCTTTTCAGATAATTAAGGGAACTCCGTAGAGTCACGCCCAGTTAACAAGACTTGAACTAGGTATGGTTTTCACTTGTGAGCCATCCTGAGAGTTTCCTCCTCTCTGCCTTCTGTATGGTATCCCAACACATGCTTATTCCATAGTTGAGCACCTACCTCCTTGTTCTTTAGTTTAAAATCTGCCAGAGAGAGTGGAGGGACTCAGCAGAAGCAGGGATTCTGGCATCGTGGACTCCCACCACAGGAAGCACCCTAGCGAGCAGACAGCCCCCACCTCCCCACGCTTCCCTGTTGAGGTTTTGGATTGCTTCTAAATGACAGTTGTAAAATACAGTAGCATGTTTAAATGGATAATATTAATAATCTTTCTACGTGAACAAGAATAATTCAACCTCGTCTTAGGATTTTCCAGGAGAAGATGTTTAGTGTTGAATTGACAAAATCCACCCCATTTCCAGGGAGCTCGGAGGCCCCAAAGCTTCAGTAACTTGCCCCAGTTCACTTGGTGAGTTAGAAGTGGTACCCCTACAAAATTTCAATAATGAGATGCCCAATGCAGTCGAGGGCAGTACATGTTTATCTTCTATATGAGCCAGACCTACGAGAAAACACCAGTAGCCAAAATCCATTCCTAATCCTTTGGATTTGAAGATTTCACCTAAAGTTAAACCACTAGGTTCTACTGCAGAGAGAGACCGATGAAGCCCATGCAAATGGGGCTGCGTGGAGTCTTTGGGCATCATGGGCTCACACAAAATGTTTTCTAAGGAAAGGAATCGGAACTATGTGGATTCGGTCTTCCAGGTACAGTGCCACCTCCCAGCGCCTTATCATTACAGCCCTAGGAGGAAAACCTGATGAAGAGAAAAACATCGAAGATTATCTGGAAATGGTGAGCTTGGTTTGTTTGAGCCCTAGGTGTTTATGAAAATAATTTGAGAGGCTGGGCGTGGTGGTCCGTGCCTATAATTCCACTATTTGGGAGGCTGAGACAGGAGGATCACAGGTTTGAAGCCATCCTCAGAAACTTAGCAAGACCCTCAGCAACTTAGCAAGACCCTGTCTCCAAATAAAATAGGGCCGAGAGTATAGCTCAGAGGTCAAATGCCCCTGGGTTCAACCCCCAGCAGCATCATCATCATCATCATCATCATTGTAATGACTTGGAAAATTTGATAATAACAAAAGGTGTTCAGAATAACTGCTTTAGATAAAAATGGTGCATTTCTAAGTTTAGCTACATGCTCCCAACAGTGTCTCACTAACCCCAGTTTTGTGATCACTAACCCCAGTTGACTTACCCCTATGAGGTTAGCAATGAAAGGGTGGATTAATACTGGCGGTCTAGGTACCCAAGTGTTCAGTCTTCACCTTTGTAAGTGATAGACACACTATGAGCCTCATAAAGGAATGAATCCAAAAAGAACTAGGTCTAGTGTCTGCAGTAGGGGTTTTCCCAAGAAATAAGATTCAGTTTTGTAACCATCCCTCCAAGTAGTCTAGATCCACGGTCATGTGATGGGCTTTGGAATGTGTGTCTTGATTTGCTTCCAGATTCTCAACCCACAGGTAGGTGACCTAACTTAACAGTGCTGTGCCTCAGTTTCCTGATCTCTAGAATGTGGATAATCACAAGACCCACTTTTTCGACTGTAATGAAGATGAAATGTGCTATTACAAGTGAAAGTGCTCGGGATAATTATCTGACACAAAGTAAGGTCTTAATTCTCTTAAGATCTTCATAGTCCTCCTATGGTTAAGGAAGCTGAAGCTCAGAATTGCTAACTTGCTCCAGACATGAATAAGTGGTAGATCTCTTTGTGGGGCTAGAAACACTTCACAGAGTCATTTACACTTAGATCTGTAAGAAAATGGCACAGTTAATCATACTATATGAAATATGAAAATGCATAAAACTAACCCTACTGTAACGTGAGCCATCATCTGCGTTGCTTCCCTTGCTCTTTTGCCTGTGTGCCTCACTTTGCAAAGTTGTACACTCAGCTTCTGAGCTTGCTGTGGACTTGTTATTGAGCACTCTATCCCAATCACCTGTGTGTGACAGCTAAAACCACCATTTTTCAAGGCTGTAAGTCGTTCTGTCTGATGACGATACCATAATGAGTAATCATTAGGGGGGTTTGCATGCTATTATGTCACCCGCCCCCCCCAGCAATGCCAATTTAAAACAAGTTGCTAGAAACAGAAAGTGAGGTTTGCTTTGAATGATGCAAGCCATTGCATCATCCAACAACCTCTCCTGACTCCCAGTTCTCTTAGCTTCACACCTAGAATATTATGAGTATACCCTCACCCACCTCACCAAGACAAGGCAAAATCTTCCCCAGATAATCAATGCACCTCAATCCTTGGAAAGAGTCATTAGTATCTACTTTTTCCCCTGGGTGTTTTTCCCCCATTTTGGTGTTCTCAAGAGACCGATAATATTTAAATATTGCTTAGTACTGATGTTCTATGTAGCAGGCACTGTGGATGGTGGCGTTTTCTATTCAGACTCTAGAATACTCCCTCAATTGCTACTTGGTTTGTCTTGGAACACTAGTTGAGGCTCTGAGAAGCCACATGGGCCCGCAAAAAAAAAAAAAAAAATCACAATATCTGTTGTTCTTAGTGAATGTCAATTCAAATTTCTCTAAGTGTCTTAGGCCTGCAAATGAACAACGTTTTAGTAAAGTTTTGGAGAAGGCTTTGAAAGCCATCAGTGAGAAAAGGGGAACATACATAAGTTAGATAGTTGGATTTTACTCAAAAAATAGTTCTTGACCTCTGTTGATCACCCAGCTCCAAGGTTATTTCACGCCCCCTATATTCACACAGAATGATTACAGCAAAGCCACATGTGAGCGGCAGAGCCTCGCTGCTCCTGGCCGGGCCTCCTTGTGGGGATCGAAATGGGCTTTATACCCGCTGTTCCCCATCACGAAGAGTACCCTGACTCCACTCAGCCCGATCTGGCATGAGCACCCGCTTCTAGTCTAGACGGCAGCCCCGGAGAAGGGCTAATGCTAGGTTTCAGCAGACGAGCCCCGCGTTTGTCATGGCTCTGCCCACGGTGAGTCCTTTGATCTTGATCCCAGCAAACCAGTCATCGACCGAGGTAGAATGGGTTCCTGCTTCTGAAAAGCTCTGCTGGAAATTCCCTTCCCTCCCCGTTCCCTCCGCAGCCCCGTTTTGCTCCTTTCGATTTACCTCCGACATTCAGCCCTAAATCCCGCTGTAAACCCAGCATTAGAGAGACTACCGAGCCAGCGTGAGTCATGTGCCGTCCTGTTTGGGATACCCGGGGCCATCGCTGCCCCGTTGGGAAAGGGACGCGGTCATCTTTACTTAGCCAAGCATCCTAATCATAGATTCCAGCCTCAGCATTCTTCGTTTAATTTTCTCTGAGAACGGGCTGGACTGTGATCTGATCCTGAGAGATGAGCAATCATTTCTAAAGGGCAGATTGTTCGAAAAGTGTGCAATTAACAACAAGGACAACAAATGTATGTGGTCACGGTGAGGAATGTGCCGGCCGAGCATGCTTCTGTCATCCCAGGCCACTCTTCAACACATAGGACCGAGCCCCGAGCCTCTTTATCGGAAGCTATTCTTTCTGCTTCCTGTGTGAAGAAAGAAAGAAACTTGACGCAGGTTTGCTGAGTTCACAGGTTTCAGGTGAGGGCTGGCTGCTCCACAGAGTAGGTCTGGTCAAATCCATGAAAACCAGAGCATGTCCAGGTGATGCCTAAGCCTCTCAGTTTACAAATGAGGGTGCTGAAACCCTGGGAAGGAAAATGCTTGCAGAAGCCCCAGATGAGTTCCCAGCAGAGTCCATCTTGAACTGGCTACTTTCGATCCCTAAGCCAAAGGGCCAGTTCGGTGGGTAGAGGTTCCGAGGCAGGACAGGCCCGAGCCTCTCTGTCCCAGTCCTGCAACGTCAGTTCACGAGGAAAGTTTTCAGGTGAGCTTCTCGAGGCCCTCTCTTGAGGGATCAACCTCGACTCACCACACCAAGAAATGAAAGAATCTACATAGTGCTAGAAGAGTATGGTGGGGCATGCCTGTAATCCCAGTACTTGGGAGGCTGAGACAGGAGGATCGCAGGTTTGAGGACAGCCTCAGCAGCTTAGTGAGGCCCTGCACAACTTAGTTAGACCCTGTTTCCAAAAAAATTAAAATAAAAGAGGGTTGAGGGTATAGCTTGGAGGTAGAACACCCCTGGTTTAATTCCAGTGACAACAACAACCAAAAAAAATCCACATGGTGTTTACTAACTTTTTAACTTCCAAACAGAGACTTCAAGTTCCTCAAGACTCAAATGACAGGCAAATACACACATTCGATTCTGTTCCCTTGTGAACACAGGCAAGACCACCTGCCTCCCTCTTTCCCAAGCAAGAGTGGAGATGCTGTGTTTAATAGCCTCTCTCGTTTTAGGAGAAAATAGAGACATCACCATCTTCCCTTTTGGGGGGTATTCTTTTCTTTTCTTCTGTTGAAAAGAAAGACAGAGCAATAAACTTGCTTAGGGATGAAAATATTTGCTGGAGAGGAAACTCAGGGCATGCTGGCAGCTGACGCTCTCTGGAGGGAGAAGGTCTGTGGTGTGGACGGCAGTACTCGGAGCAGGCACACCGCACAGCGGGCACACCGCAGAGCAGGCCACAGGGAAGCGGGCGAGGTAGTGTTTGACAGGTGCCTGGCTCCTGCTCCCACTGGCCAGAGCAATAGTCCACTCTTCTCTGACTGACTCTCTTGGACAGCAAGCTGAGAGCCAGCTGCTTTAGTGACCTTGGCTCTGAAATCAGCAGATTTCTCAACTCTATTCAGCTGAGCCATCTGCAGCAGGGAGCAAGTCGGGGTACTGACTAAAGCCTTCATGGCTTAGAGTAAGAGTTTATTGAGGAGCAATGATGCAGCTAGAACTGGGGAGACCCTCTGGACCGAAGAGAAGAGCAAAGATAGTCTTGTCACTTGATGCTAAAAGAAATAAAAAGCCTCATACCCAGCAAAGAGAAGCACCCCGGCATTATCGGCACTCATGTCACTGCGCCCCAGGATCCCTTGCTCCTGCACCCGCGATGCAGTTGCCGTCAACACGCGAGGCCCGTCGCCCGGCACCTGTCCACATCAGCCCCGACTGGACCTTCACTTTGCATTCATCAGTACCCCTGATTTCTTATCATGCCACTTGCTTGTTCATTATTTCTGGGTTTTGTTTTTATGTTCTTCCCGAATCGTTTCCAGTTTTTATATTCTTGAGCTACTAATTATGGTTGCTTCTCCCCAACTCCACCACTGTAATCAGATTCACCGGGGTGGGCCATGTTCCTATAGAGCAGAAGGAAGGATGGCTGGATCCTGTCCTTTGATCTCCCTGTCATATACTGAATACTCTTTTTTTTTTTTTTTTTTGCAGTACCGGGGATTGAACCCAGGGGCGTTCTACCTCCGCACTACACCCCCAGCCCTATTTTTTATACTTTATTTTGAAACCGGGTCTCACGAAGTTTCAGAGGGCCTCACTAAGTAGAGAAACAGAGAGACAGGGAGAGAGAGAGAGAGAGAGAGAGAAAGAGAGAGAGAGAGAGAGAGCTGAGGCTGGCCGTGAACCCGGATCCTCTGCCTCCCAAAGTACTGGGATTACAAGCGTGCGCCACCACGCCCGGCTTACTGAACACTCTTGATTAAGAGACCATGACCCAAACTTGTGCCTCAGTGCCTGGAAGAGAGAGCTGGTTCTTCTTGCTTCAGAGAGCACAGCTCTGAGATTTTCAGTGCCAGTTACCTGTCAATCAGATTGGCCACACTGCAAATCCCACTTGTATTTTACACGGGCCATTTTACACAGGATGGCCACTTCAGAACTGTATCCACTAGAGGCCATGTAGTTTCATCTGTTAGTAGAGTCACAGTAAATGAACTCATTAAAGTACTGCTAGTTTATTTCTTGTAATTTCAGGAATTAGCAATCTATTTTTGTTTGTTGCCTCAGAAAACACTTTACACAAACGTTTACTGGCAAGAGAGAAATTGGTCACTCTGGTTGGGAAGTAGTGGAGTGTTCTGTTCTTTGACAAAGTAATTTGTTCTAGTCTCCCTCCTTTGGGTATTTCTTCCTTTAGTCTCTCTCTCTCTCTCTCTCTCTCTGAACAAAAAATTGAGCCCAGGGGTGTTCTACCTCCGAGCTACACCCCCAGCTCTTTTTTTAATTTTGTGGGGAAACAGGGTCTGCCTAGGTTGGTGAGAGTCTCACTATGTTGTTGAGGCTGACCTCGTACCTGTGATCCTCCTAAGTACTTATCTCCCAAGTACTTATCTCTTTAGACTGTTTATTTCACAAAACTTGAGGCCATTATAATTTCTTTTAACGCTTCATCAAACAACCTTTCTTCCTTCCCAAGCTTTTGTATGATAATCAGCTGCCACTCCATGCAAAACAAACTCTCCTCAACTGTTTCCTATGCTTCCATTCAAAGTTTCCTCCCCACTCACTCCCCCTGCTTAGGTGCTATTCTTTCTCTTCCTAATCTGAGCCCATTTTCATCCAGCTCAGTCTTGCTTCTAAATCATCCTTTTCTTAATAATTCCCACAGACTATTTCATGTAGAATATTGCGTGACTGAAATGATCCCTAGAAGGTCAGAGAAATGAAGTGTCATGCCCAAGGGCACACTACCAATATGGCAGAGTAAAAACAGGACTCAAGCCTTTGAAAGCCTGCCTGACGCATCCTTCTTCCTCTGTCTCCTACTCCCCAGCCAGCTGTCAGTCCTCCCCTGGTCCACATCTGCATTGGCTCAGTCACGTGGCTTCTCTGGATCTCCTGATTTCCTCTATAAAACAAGTGGGGTGCATTAATGATTGCTAATGTCGCCTGCCAGCTCCATCGTTCTGTGATGGATGGGAATGGTTAAGATCATCGACCCCGGTCAAACCACTCAGGGCTTATTCTCTTGCAGGTAAACCTCCTTTGACAATTCTCAAGTATCCAGGTAACCTTCTAGTACACTCTTTCCCCTACCTAGCACATACTTCTGCCTCCAGCCCTGGCTAAAACCCAGGCATGCAGAAGCGGCAAAGTGCTCGGAGGAAGGCCTTCCGGAGATCTTGGAAGTTTCAAGAAAGACTTTTGTGGTATTTCTGGCCTGGCCAGAATCAGGAAGTATGGGATCACTCACAAGGAAACTAGTTCTTGCACAATTTTCAACAATACCTCCCCCCCTCACACTCCACCCTGAAGCCTTCCTAGAACCACACATTCCCATCCCTTCCCAAACACAGGTTTCTGCAGAGTCAAAACTTTTGATAGTTCAGATAAGGTTCAAATGAGCAGCTGAACTCTTGAGGGCTGGAAGTGAACCTAGCATTTTACTCTTCGCTCATCCCCAGTAATGAGTGTACCAGGCTGGCTGTGTCAAGGTGGTTTGGGTCACATAGTGAAAATCGACATAATTGAAAGCATTAATCAACAAACAATTACATATAATGGCACAGAATGACTACTTATGAAACCTTACACGATTCTGACCAAGTCTGTCCACAGTAATAACAGGAGGCACACAGTTGTATCATAGTTTTGTTTTTTTAAGACATAAATGCTGGGGGGGGTTGTTTTATTTTGTTGATTTGTTATATATATGTTATATATATATATATATATATATAGGCTTTCGAAGGTGGGGATGAGAACAAGATTAATGCTCTGGAATCCAATGAACTTCAAATTATCCCTCAGATGTAAAGCATGGTCTAATCCTTTTTCTGGGCAGAGTGGGGACAAAAGTTTTAAAGTATTTCAACTGGATATCGCTTCTTGGGTTATTCTTTAAAATGCTTTCTTTAGAAGACAGACTTCCTTACCCTCTCGTTGCTTTCAATCCTCAGAACCTTGGGGTTGACTTTGAAATACTTATTTTTCTCATGAACTTGGGGAAGTAGGGGAAGCAATTAGATCTTGTGATTTTTAAGGCTGCACTGAGGATAAGGTAAGAAAATATCATAAATTTTATTTCATGCTTTCTTGCCAATTGACAGAAATGTGCAGTCCATATGAATTCATATAACAAGGGTGGAATGTTGGAAAAACCAATAAAGATTTTGTGGTCTGACCTATAATAAATGTAGTTTGATTTAGAGTCTGTTTTTCACAACATGGCAAAATGAATCATAAAATAATGGGCCCTGAAACTCCTGCATTTTTAACAATAGCCTGGGGACAGTTTACAGTGTAATGAATTGTAATTAACCCACCTTCAAAATCTTTTATGAGTATTTTGCCAATTAGCTCTGCATGCTTGCTAATGACTCATGGCTAGTGCATGTCTTTACAGAACTGGAGTTTACAGCGCACATCACCCTGTTAACTCAGCACTAGTGTGCAGCACAGTAAGGATGACACAGGTAGGCTGGGACACCCTCAGTAGATCCCCACTTTCTAACCCAATGGACCCAGCCATCTTCCTCCAAGTGCAAGATCCCCATAATGGCGTGTGTTATCAGTGGGCTTTGGTTTCTGATGGATTGCAAGGAATGCTCCACTCCCCACAGACACATCTGCTGTTACTTAGCACTTGCATATATTATGCTACTAATTGTGGAGCCATCTTTGTTTTCTTTACTTCACACTCTGGTTAGCATTATTTTATCTTCGTGGTTCATGGATTTCTGCCATTGACAACATAAGTTCACTCTAGAGAAAATAAAGCAACTACCAAGCTGTCTCCTTACATTGCTTGGCTTTGGAATTACAGGAACCCTGTGTGGCCAGACATGCTTCCTGGGATCCTACTTCTGACCTTGTTATGTCAAGAGATGGCATTTTCTTTACAAAAACTTGGGCTTTCATTGGCCTATGAGATAGCTAAGGGACCTGCAGTGAGGAGCTGGGGTCTGGCTTTAAATTCCATGCACTGAGAAAGTTAATTGGAGGCAAGGTCAAACTCTCCATGCTTCAGAGGCTGAGCCAACAAATTCTGAAGACAACATAAGTAACCTAAACAAAGGTTGGCAAAGGAGTTACATTGTCATTTAGAATATGTATAAAGAATGCTAAGAATCTATAATATTATCAGCATTTTCCTGCCAGCACGATCCTATGTTGTGATGAAGACATAGAGGCTAATTTTCTGAAGTATAATACACTACTGTTGTACTTGGGGACATCTAAATGATGGGACTTATTTTACAATGATGTCTGTGAAGGTAAACAGCAGCTCTTAGGCTCGTGCTTTGAAGTAACAGTGGTTCTGGAGTGGCAGAGAACTCTTGGTGAGTGGAAAAGAAAGACAACATCCAAGGAAGAAGGGGGAGTGCCCCCGAGGGCTCTGCCTAAGCAGGAATGTAGTAGAGCCCACTCGCTCGTGAGGAGCAGGGATAGAGGAAGAGAAGACGAGGTCTCCGTCCTTCGGAAACTCTAGGTGTGATCCAAGCAAGAAATGTCTTCTCTCACTGAGAGGGTTAGCAGCATTCTTTCCAGTTCCCATTCACCCTCTAGGTCCCCAGTTCCCACACCCAAATGCAAAGAACCAAATAAAGGGAACATATTTCTTCTTGCTGAGGCCAGCTACATAAAAGTGATTGTAGGTTCAGGTGGTATAACTTTTAATAAGCCCCTATGAACACACAGAAGTGGACCAGGTGGTTAGGGAGCTCCTTCTTTGGCTGAGATCCTCATCTGGTTTATAAGTGTGGTCCCCAAGCTACAGATATCCAAGGCATCCAGGAGTTGACCAAAGCCCGCGGATGCTCTATACAGGTCTACAGCCAATAGCCTGAGCAGGGGAGGCCACTGTGTCTGCAGGTCTCTATCCTTGGCCTAGTCCATGACTGCTCTAGTCTAGTCTATGGATCGGGATTGGACATCTTAACAGACATTGTTTATCCAGGAACTGATGAATGAGGAGCTGAGTCAACAGGGTTTGTGTCTTTTGAGGACTTTAATTAATTAAGAATGATGCAGATTGTTACAAGCTAATGCTGGACAAGATGGAAATATCAAAGCAGAGGAAACCAGTTGAAGGAAGCAGGACAAAGAAAGAACTGGGGAAAGAAACCAGGTATGAAGAAGATGTGTGCTCCTAATGACTTTTCAGCTTCCTATTTTAGTTTCCAATGAACCCACCTGGACTTTCTGCCTTGTGTAAGTTAGCATATATTCTGTGACTTGGAAATAAAGTGAGTTCTGGAACATGCTCTGTGGCTTATAAGTATATAAGAAGAGGGATCTGGAGTCAGAAGCCCTGATTCTGAACCCCAATCTCTTCCATGTACAAGCTCTGCAGCTTAGGACAGTCTATGACTGGTTTTCCTTTCCAACAAAACTAATGTTCCTCTGTCACAGGGCTGTGAGGATTAATCCATGTAAAACACGGTGTCTAGCACAAATAAATGCTGGGTAAATGTTGTTCATTGTTACTACGGCTTGACTGGTAACAGACTTTACTTCCTCCCTCAAGACTCTGCTTAGTTTCCTCCTATTACAATTTATGAAATTGAGAAAGCGACCTCCCCAACTGATAGGGGAAATTTTTAGAAAGCACATGGTTCCCACATGCATAGATAGCCCTGCCACCAAAATGGATCGGCCAACTGATCAATACTTAAAGATGCCACTCCCACCGATAAATCTATGTGCACCCTAGTTATCCATAGCATAAACACTGAAGTTTTAAACAAAGCAAGACAAAACAGTGGTGGATCTGCAGCCTCCATTGTTTCAAATCAATGTTTGCAAGGTAGATAGCCAAGACTGGTAATTAATTTCGTGACCTGATAATTAAGTGAAATTAATTGCACACTGTACCTAAACTGTGCCCTAGACTTTATGTAATTAGTGCCATTGCAGAGGGAATAAGAACTTAAGCTTACTCTAATATTTGTTTAGTTGAGTCACAGAAGAGCAGATCTGCAAGAAATACCATTTTTGCCATCACTTCCCTCAGTCCTGATTTTAAGCATCTACTCTCAATGTTCAGAGAATTAGCCATGTCCTGGCCACTACACGTCTCATCCATTTCATCTGAATGTGAACTCTGTTCAATTAGGTTATCGATGTAGTTTTCCTCTCAATGGGGAGTTATAGAAATGGGCTGATTTTTTTAAAAAAGCACATTGGTAGAATTCTATAGTAAAAATACACCATCAATAATTTCCCATCCAACATTTCCAAATGGTACTGCATTGAGAATTATCTGGTTTCTGTTTCAATAGTTTTCTCTGGACTGGATAACCCCCAATAGTTAGTCCTTACGAATTTAATAAGAGAATTCAACTCTTTTAAGTTCAGAATGTTAACATCTCCTTTGAACTGCCTATACCATTAAAGTTTTTCATATATCTCTCCTCTCCCCCAGGGGAGTTCTACCTCTGAACTCCACCCCCAGCCCTTTATACTTTTTATTTTGAAACAGTGCCTTGCTATGCTGCTGAGGCTGTTCTTGAACCCGTGATCCTCCTGTCTCAGCTTCCCAAGTACTGGGATTATAGGAGTGTGCCACCGCACCCGACCTTTTCATCTATCTTGATATTCAGACTTACATAAGAAGTTTTGCACTTAGGTCTAGTTTAACTCCTTTATATGATTTAAGTTCATTTTGTTTTCCCTGTACTTTGCCTTCAGGAAGAATGGAGAGGAGACAACCAGCACATTTCACATTACAGCCTGCCTATCTGAAATCCACTCAGAACCACTGAGGAGGGGGCTCTGGGGCAAGGGGAAAATCGACGATAAGTTCAAATCAACCATGTTGTTGCTATGGGTGTAGAAAGAGATTAACTCAGTCTCAAAAATGCTACTTACTATTCTGAAGTATTTTAAAACCTTAATGAAAACACATAGATATTTCTAATTTGAAGGGGAAGACTAGTCTCAGAAATGAGGTTTAAGGGTCAGCTAACTTTTTCTGAGTATGAAAATATATTCAGGTCTGAATATAATAGTTTGTTTATTTTTGGTCAATGATGGTAAAAATCTGCACATATATTGGACATATAAAAAGGGAATCTTTTTCTTTTTAAAATATTAAAATACATTTTCTTCCCCCTATTTTAGTACCCTCTGTATTCTGTTCTTTTACATGAGGTTTGCATTAATGCAGTTTTTTAAGGTACATTCCTTTATATTATATACTTCCACTTAATATGACTTTGTTCAGAGCCACACTATATAATCACACCATATAAATAATAAATAACCATATAATCATAAACCAATTCTTATGAACCAAATTGGGCTTAATGTCATGCTACGTACATTGGAACTCAAAGGATATAGACCTTGACCCAGCCCTCCAGCAACTTACAGCCCCAAACACTCAATGCATTAGATTTGCAAACAGGAGAGAGACTTCAAACCAGTTCAGCAAAGGTCAGCGAGGTATTCCCATCATTTACAGGTCAAGAGGGGGTGTAATTAGAGGGAAGAGATAAGGCTGAGTATGTAATTTGGATGGAGATGAGAGAGTAGATATGAGATTCCAAAGTAGGTAGTTATTGTGTTGGGTCAAATTTTACCATTCCAGCGGAAAATTTTTATTTCTTTTACTTAATGGAGTTTATTTGACATAAGCTGTGTTCACAAGAGGTACTCAGGGATTAGGGCAACTATCTATTAGACTCACTTTCTATGTACTATGCACTTTTAATTTAATAGGAAAGATAAGGGTAATTGACACAAAATAGTCATGTGAAGCTTCATACTGTAAACTGTGAGTGACCATGTCTTCTTGATCTAGTAACAGTGCAAAATCAGATATAGCAAGTAGCCTAAATGCAAAAGAAAGAAATACAGAAGAAAGGGGCAATATGACCTATTTCTTTAAATGATTAGTTGAGATCAAGACATGACCTTAAAGAGGTAGGACTTCCCAGGGAAGGAAGAATTAAGTGGTCAAAGTCAGGGAGGAGTTTTCCAGATCAAAGAATGATGTATTCTCACCCCAGCAACATTTTAATAAAAGTTTTCCAGTACAAACCTCCTGTTGGATATTTGTTTCAGGATAAGGAACCAGACCTGGACCATACGTTTTACACTTTTGTGAGAATGCAGATAAGTCTGTAGCTGTGAACACTGCTTGTCTCCCTTGGGAACTTCACCTCCCCTGCCTTGTGTAGGTGACAGTCTTGAGGAAGTGGTGACTGCAGTCATAGTCCCAGAGATAAACCTGAGTTTATAAATAAAGACTAATTCAGAAGTTGTAAAAGTAGAGCACAGCTTAGGATGATGTATTCTCACCCCAGCAACATTTTAATAAAAGTTTTCAAGTGCAAGTTCAAGGGTTGGGCATAATAAAACTTTTTCTGTATGCCTTAATGTTCAGAGTTTAATATGCAAATCTGACAATATTAAGGAAACAAGCCCAAGAACAAGGCATAAATATAGGTGAGGAAAGTTCCAAGATAACTATGAAGAAATGGAGTCATTGTTAAACCTTGCCTGACACCCCTCCTAACTTTGACCTTTCAATACCTTGACTGAATAAGCCATTTCTATGGTTTAGGAATTATATCTTCTACTACTTGCAGTTTTAAAATGGCATGTTATTTTTATCTGTGCAAAGCTCCTAGGATTCCAAATTATAAGCAAAACCAAGTTATACGATTATAAATACTAAAGAAGAACTTTTGTAACTTCTCATCAAAATGTTTAAATAGGCTTTTGAAAACATGACAACACTCAACAATATTGGTAACAAAATGTGACAAGCAATCAGGTACTAGCATGTAGAAGGAATTATTCCTAAGGAGAGAGTTATAAAGTTCGATGAAAGAAACAGATAATATGCCCATAAATCAGAAAATATCTGCCACCTCAAAGAAGGCCCCTCTCTCTAAGGTCCTTGCACTTTGCTTGTTCATCTATTGCTTTGCCTGTTGGTCCTGGGCTTATCCTCAAATCCATTCACTGATCTTTCTCTGCTCTGCTCTGAATCATGGTGGTCTGACCCCTGTGGACTGGTTCCCAAGCTTCCATATCAACACTCTTTCTTTCAGATTCAATCACTAACAGGCACTAGAACAAGAATGGGGAAGATGGGCAGATGAGGCTAATTCTCCCTGCCCATACCCACTCTGCCTCCCTCAGGGGACATCCTTGGCTGTGGCTTTAACTCCTGCATGACTCAGCTCCTTCCAGGGGTCCCCATGCTTCAGCCCCCACTGGTGAACCTGGTTTCTGAGCTCTGGTGATATGACCCCCTCTCTTTATTCTTCAGAACAATATGGTATAATAGTTTCCTGTAGTTTAATATTTAGGTTGCCTCAATATCCAATGTTTAATTTCTTGGCTCTTTCATCACCTGTGTAACTAATTTTTTTTCTAACCATTGATGCATCGATCTGGATTTATTCCAAATACCATAGGCTTTTTATTTTGGACCCCTAAACGATTACCTTATATATGATCATTAGTCTGTCTGTCTTCTGCTTAAATTTCAAATGGTTTCAATTTGGCATTCTCTGTCAATGCACTTGTCAGAAGGCAAAGAGGCTCCAAAAACAGGTGAGCTTCAAATCCAGCAGGTAACTCCTAGCTCACTGTAACATTAACAACATGCTCACTAGACAAAGGCGATGCTTTGAGTGAGATGCTTATAAATATCAAGAGTTGGAGTGGATTGAATGGGAGGAAAATGGGATTGAATGGGAGGAGATAAAATGAGTGGTGAAGAGAGAAATTTCTAATTTTTTGAGCAATTTACCTGAAATATTTTGGCCCAGTGTTATGAAACATGTTTTTCACATTTCATGATTGGTTTTAGATAAAAATTGTTTTGTTTTGGTACTGGGGCTTGAACCCAGGGGCATTCTGCCACTGAGCCATACCATCATTCCCATTTTATTTTGAAATAGGATCTCGCTAAGTTTCTGAGGGTCTCATTAAGTTGTTGAGACTGCCTCAAACCTGCGATCCTCCTGTATCAGCCTCCCAGGTACTGGGATTACAGGAGTACACCACCATGCCTGCCTTCATTTTTTTTTTTATAAGGCCTATTCTGATGTACTTTGTGGATTTCTATTCTTGGAGGTCTATTGTGCACTCTAAACATTAACCATGTTGTTAATTTGAAAGCAATAGATTCCAACTCAAGTTATCTTAAGTAAATATATTTGACACATGCTAAATTTGCACACAGAATCAAAGTGATTGAGTCAGTATCCCATCAAGAAAAATAAGCCACTTTATTTATTCTGGGCATAATCTAATATTTGCAATGCCATTCTTTGGGGGCTGATATATTGTCATAATTTTGTATTCTGTATGACTGAGCTCAAATATCACCTGTTTTCAGTAGCTGCCCTTCACCTTCCCTTGGCTTCTAAAAGTGATTTTCCTTCTCAAAAGGAAAAATTAATATTTTAATTTTTTACTATTTAATATTACCTCTTCCATCAGAATGACTACTACCTCTCCCACTACTACTATTACTATTTATTCTCATTTATTCAGTGCTTGTTACATTTTCTCTTTTAATCCTCAACCCCTATGCATTAATATTCCTATTTTACAAATTAGGAAATTCAGTCGCAAAAGGGTGTGAGTCTATTTGGCTTAAGTTATATTTTCATCTGCATCTTGCTGCCTCCCACACGTATAGTCCTTCAGATTCTTCAGTACGCTTCCATTTATTCACTCATCGACCACTTCAGACTGATCTGTGGTTACTTCTGCCTCGCCTCCTGTCACTCTCCCTCTGTTTTGCTGTAGCTGCACTGGTCCACTGGCTTGCCCTGAACGTTCAAGCACATTTCCATTTCTGGGCCTTTGCACAGGCCCTACCCACCTTTAAGATACTCCCGTATTCTCACCTCCTTTTGTTAACCTTCACCTTTCTCTGCTTTCTTGTCCATCATGGTCCCTGAACTCACCTGGTACTGGTGGAGATGGTCATAACTCTAGGAAATACTGAGCACCTTCTACATCCCAGGAACTGCACTTGACACTGGAGACAGAGCCACAAGGAAACTCATGAAGACCTTGTCCTCATGGAGCTTATGTTCATCATGGAATGCAATGCAGCATGAGAAGAGTGATCCTAAAAGCAATGCCACAAGGCTGTGTGGGAAGACAGGATGGAGGACAGACCTATAAATGCTAAGAAGTGTCAGTGGTGTCTCCGCAACATTCTTACTGCTCTAATCCAAAATGACTGACCACATAATTTAGAGGAAGGGAGATTTATTTGCTCATAGTTTTTGGAGATTTTAGAGGTTCAGTCCATGCCAGGCCAGGTCTGCAGAGCTCAGGGGGCAGGAAGCAGAGAGAAGAAGAGTTTAAGGCTCTACTCTCACATCACAGAGGCTGGAAGCAGAGTGAGAGCAAGGGGAGGAGAGATGACATAATCCTCAAGGCCACACCCCCAGGGACACCTCAGCAGCCAAGCTCTGCTTCTAACATTGCTACCTTGTTTCCTCCCATGCTGGGTGCCGGGGAGCATTCTAAATTCAAACCATTACAGATAGCTTAAAATGAAAATAGTTCATCTAGAAGAGGATCCTGGAAAAATACTAATATAGATGTGGGGAAGTGAGAGAGGGAAGAGAAGAAGGCCATTGCAGGGCCCTTGATGAGCAAGTTATTGCTGCAAGCCAATGGAGCTTTGTCCCCTGGAAAAATGCCAGGGGATGGTGGATGCACTGCAGAGTTACTTCACTAGTGGGAAGAGGGACCTACAGTTATTACATATCATTGTAGTTAGGGATTTGTTGAGAGCAGCTTCCAGGGGCAGGTGGAGAGAAGGTTAATTCGTGGGCATGTCAAGCCTGTTCCACTTGTGAGCTAAGTGGGGTCTGAGAGTAAAGGAAAGCCCTCGGGCAGAGGTGCAGGTGCTTGCAGTTAGAAGCGCTTGGTTTGGTCATGCGTGAAAACGCTGAGTGCCAGAGTATATGGGTGGGGCATTACCTACATCTGCTACTGAGTGACAATTAAAGACATACACCTCAGTGTATGTGGAATGGGTGACAATAAAATGGTACAACTGGTTTGGAAAACAATTGGGCATTACCTAGTAAAGTCAAAGATGTGCATACACCTGACCCTGCAATTCTACTTTATATATAACTTTATAAATAAGCAAGACAAGCTAGCTTGTGTGATCCAGAATAAATTTTGAAAGAATAGCCATAATAGCCGGGCGTGGTGGCGCACGCTTGTAATTCCAGTACTTGGGAGGCGGAGACCAGAGGATCTGGGTTCGCAGCCAGCCTCAGCTACTTAGTGAGGCCCTCCGCAACCTTGTGAGACCCAGTTTCAAAATAAAGTATAAAAAATGGGGCCGGGGGGTATCTCAGAGGTAGAACGCCCTGGGTTCAATTCCCAGTACCGCAAAAAAAAAAAAAAGAATAGCCATAATAAATAGCATTACCGTAATAGCCCCAAACTGGAAAAAATGCAAGAGTCCACCAAGAGTAGAATGAAAAATAAATGGTGGGATAGTCATAAAAACACATTAAAAATAAATCAGACCTCAAAACAAGAGGATCAAGATAAGAAAGTATAATGGGTATTACTTCGTAAGACTTAGTGCAAGGAACAGAGAAAATCCTGAGCATATTTTATTTGTAAGTTAATTATATCTCTAAGAGAAATAGATCTGTAAAATAAGATCCAGTCCTCATGAAAAGGACTTTGCAGACAGCAGGGGGGTCTCCAAGATGAGAAATCAAGCTGTCCAATCAAAGTACTTTGATACACAGTGTTATTTCCCTGATGCTCATGACATCAATGACAATAATAAGGTGATAATTATTAATCCACATTTTCACATGGGAAAACAGAAACAGAGAGCATAAAGCCATTTGCTCATGGTCATGCAGCTAACTGAGTCTCTATGTGGGAAATGCCCTTGGCTGCGGAAAGCCTCCAACTGAAGTTCTCACCCCCTCCCCAGGACAGCCTGCCTCCCACTACTTATCTAAGCAAGGGGTACAAAGGTTCAGCTCTATTTCCTTAAAATGCGTTGTTAGATGTGAAATTGCCAGATAAAAGTGTAAGAACTCTTTTTAGCTATTTAAGTCGATGCCTGCAAAGGTATATATGTTTTTCCATTTAGAGAAATTGCCCCCACAGTAACAGTCCTGAGCTTTCTTTTCTCCTGGGACTAGGTGCAGGAAATGTAAACTAACTATGAGCATTTCCAAATTGGCAGATGTCCATCCAGATGGACACAGTCACAGTATTCTCCCCATCTTATGAGTAAGATGTTCTTGACTGTTTTTTACTATTTTATTCATTCATTCACCCACTTGTACATTCATTTATTTATTCATTTTGGTCCATTCTTTTGATCATTCCTAACTGCTCCAAAGTCAATGCTTTCCCCCAACATATGATATAATGCATCCGGGAGCACATGCCTCTACTCCTCGGACCTGAAGCCTTGGTTTTCTTAGCCTTAAAATGAGAGCAATACCTACTAATACAGGTACCACAGTCAGTTAGATATAAAGCATTTCTAAATATTATAGCAATGAAATCATTCCTTCTTTGCTTTCTCCTTTTCTTTTAAAAAAATGTAATCATGGAATAAGTTTTTAATTATTGAGCAGTTACTCCTTACTTATTCAGCCTAATTTGTGTAGGATAATCATAGTCTATGTTGTCTTGGACAATTATTAGTGGCTTTGGCTTTCATTCTCCATAATGCACTTTTACCAATGACCCACCCAGGGATGAGGAATTAGGTAGAGGGCCACCTGCAGATGTGTTCCACACTTAAATGACTTTGGCTGTTTAGGCAGGGAAATCACAACAGGGGCATCAGAAAGGCATAGTGTGCACTAACCTTCCATGTCTGCAGGTGAAAAGCCAGTGGCCACTGGGAATTTCTCTCTGACTTCTGAGAAATGATGACCCACAGAGCAAGGGCAGACAAGGAAGATCAAGAGATTTTGGAAAGGACATCTATTGGGAGAAGATGTGATTTTACTTTTTAAAAATATCTTCTTTGTACACCTAATTTTTGTCTTTTCTAAGGCAGGTAAATGGTCCCTTCTGGAGCCACCATGAGCAACAGCTGGCTCTCTCACACCTAGTGATGCACTGGCACCTTTGCAATGAGTCCTGAGCTTCATGCTGTAAAATAGAAAGCAAGCAATGATGAAGGGGCCCTTATTTTGAATTCTTTAAGTGTATACTTCAAGTATTCCTGCAGTAACCATGAGATTACCAAAGGCTACTGAAATCAGAACAGAAACATTTTTGTGTGTATGGTACTGGAGATTGAACCCAGGATCATCCTACCTCTGAGCTACATTCCCAGTTCTATTTTATTTTAATTTTGAAACAGCATCTCACTAGGTTGTTGAGAGTCTCACTACTTGGCTGAGGCTGTCCTCGAATCTGTGATCCTCCTATTTCAGCCTCCCAAGTACTAGAATTACAGGTGTGCACCACCATGCCTAGCTAGAACAGAAAAAATTAAACTTGAGTTTATGGAGGACAAACTCCAAAATGGAGACAGAAAAATAGATCCATGATCTATACAAGAAGAAAACCAATGCTTAGGATAATATTTAGAAGTTCACGCATCAAACAAACAAACAAACAAAAACAAAACAAAAAACCAGAGGGCTAGGAAAACTTTTATCCTTGCTTTATGAGAAAAAATAACAATCACAGAACATGGAAACCTGGGAATTTATCTGGTCTGTTGCCTGACAGACCAGAGAAGCACTTTCAAGTTTATCTGTCTTGGGGAAATCCTGGGGACTAGAGCCTGGATAGATAGATGGGATTACTTGAAATCTTAGGGCTTAGCTTTTCTTCTCTTTTCTTTCCTTTACTTCTCTTTTTCTTTTTCTTTTCTTCTTTCCTTCTTTTTCCCTTTTCTTCCCTTTGCTTTTCTTTCCTTTTTATCAATCTTTAAACCTCAAGTTAAGGAATTTCTCAATCCCCATCAGGATTAAAAAGAGGACCAGAAAGCTGAACACATATTGATTTATAGTATGACCTGAAACAAATACCCAAACCAGGAAACCTCATCATCCTGAATACCACTAGATTTCAGACGAGCTTTCAAATGGATCTTTCAAATCTCTTCCCAGTGAGAAAGATTCTAGATGTGCTGGTCACTTTTCATTGCTATAACAAAATATATGAGGAAAAAGAAAAGAAGAAGGAATCTATTTTGGCCCACAGTTTTAGAGGCTTTGGTCTATGGTCCCTGGGCCTAGGTGCTTTTAGGCCTGTGGCAAGGCAGTGCATCCTGGCAGAAGGGCGTGGAGGAGGAACTCTACCCACCTCATGGTGGTAGGGGAGCAAAGAGAGAAAAAAAGAGACAGATAGGAAGGGGCCTGGGACAAGATACACCCTTCAAGGACACACTCCCAGTGACCTACTTCTGCCAACTAGGCCCCACTCCTAAATTTTCTAACACCTCCCAATAATACTACCCACTCAGAACCAAGCCTTCAACACATGACCCTTTGGGGACATTCCAGATCTGAAACTATAATACTAGAGCAATAGCATTTTACTATGTTAAGGGGTGTGTGAAGGGTAAGCTGATGCCAAACAGGAGAGTTAAAATCAGTTGATTTCCACTCATTGCCTAACTAAAACTATTCTCAGACAAGTCAGCCTTCTTTCTCCTTTGTAATGACAAAACTTTATGGAAAACTGAACAACAGCAAAAAAAAAAAAAGGAAAAATAATTAAATCTCCAAAGTGGTTTTCCGGGGTTCATGGTATATTAGTAGACTTCTTAGCTACAAACAAAAGATTCTTGATTTCAAGGGAAGGGTGGCATTTGAATACCAGACAGCTTCAAATTGAAGCACTTTAATTAGTTAAATCTTACATACATGATAGATTGTCTACTTCATGACCAGCCAACCACTTCTGTTCACAAGTATGTGATTCCTAAGACATTTCAAGAATTATAGAGAAATAAGAGTCTGTTGGATATGTAGGTGTAATATTGCTCTTGCTCTGTTTCAAGGACTTTGCATACACTGATCTGTTTCATCCACTTCCCTGGAGATGGGTGAAATTATCACCCAACTTTATAGATGGGGCTCAAACAGTTGAAATAACTTGCCTGAGGTCATATAGCTCCTAAGTTGAAGAGCAGGAATTGAGCTCAGGCAGCCCAGTTTCAAAGGACATACCTTTCGCCACAGTATATTCTACCTGTACATTGCCTCCAGGTACAATCAGTCACAGACAACTAGCTGTGCCCTTGGTGGGCTTGTTGAGAAAGTGTTGCCATTTTCTTTCCGCTCTTGATTCTGAAAGACTGACACTGAAACTGAATGTCTAGGGTGTTTGGTAGATGGATGAATGAAGTGGGTCTGTGTGTATGAGATGAGGAAAACAAGTTAGTTGGAAATTGTGAATAACTTTTGGGAAAGGGTGTGATAACTTTACATTTAATTTTGCTTCACATGGAAGATCATACAGTGCTCACTACAGATATATACAAAAAGAAAGCAGAATTACAAGTTTCTTTAAGTTTAAACAATTCCTACTTTGAGATAACTTGATATATGTAGTCAGTATCATATCCAGTTTTTGAAAAAAATCTGTCAGCTCTATTTTAAACATACTGGTGAATAGAATTGAGAAGATGATGGTCAGTTTGGGCATTTAATTTTTACTAGATCAGAATAAATGTCACTGGACTGTGTATCATTTTCTTGATGACTTAACTATGCCAAATTAATTTGCTTTCCGATTCTTCATTCACTTGCGTTTTGACCCAAACCTCAGAATGGACCATATGTTTAATTAGCTTAGATGTAAAATTCACACGAGCTGGAGACTTTCAAAAACACCAGTTTTTCATGTTTTCCATCCACAACTTAACACAATTAGTACTTTTGAAAGGACTCACAAACTCTTGAGTTTTAATCACTTTGGGCTGAGTTTTACGGTTTTGGTAAAGCCTGAAGCCAAGCTCTTCATGCCCAGTCTCAGGTCAGGTTACAAAGCTGCACAAAGTTCTGGTTCCGAGACCCCTCCAGCCCCCACCCCACACTCAAAGAGCTGGGGAAGCCGGCTCTGGAGAGGTGGGACTGACATTCCCTCCCAGACGTCAGGAAACTGCTACTCTGAGCCACCCATGATTTACAAGGGTGATAAGGGAGGAACCCTGTAGCAGAGGTAGATTTGCACAGCCTCTTTAGGTTATTACAGTGACTGTATCCCTGTAATCAGACATAGAAAGAGCCAGCTCCTCCAATCCACACTTCGCAACTCAATGAAATCTTCATTTGATGAAGACAACAGCCAATTCAATTAGAAACTCTAAGAACTCTGGCAGATCAATCAGATCATGAACAATTATCTGTAATTGGTACCTCTCCAGAGAGGTACATTCTTCACCTGAAGTCAAGGGCTACTCAGAGAGGTGTAAAATTCTTTCTTGACTTTGAAAACATCAAAGCAATTCCTTCTCACGTGAGCTTTACAGCCAGTTCCAAGCGGGTGGCTAAAACTTCAACGCCAATAAAGAATTGAGGATTATTTTTAAAAAAATAAAGAAATTCCATCTACATTTTCTAAAAGAGCAAATGGTGGTGCCAATAAGAAATCAGTACACATATGTAAGGCATAATTCCCAACTGCTAAGTGTCCCCCAAGAAATACCAAATTTACAGGCAGGTTCCAATGATGATTTTGTGGGCATTTGAAGAAAGAGACCATGGAGAATCACCAAATTCAGCATTTCATTCATCATACCACAGACTTAATTTGTAAATATAATTAAAAAAGTAAATTGGTGGTGACACCTTGTCTGTTAAAGCTGAAACAGAAACACACCACTTTGTGGTCCTCTTAGGTAAACATACCCACGAGGAAGACTCTTTATAGACTATGAGGAGATGAGGAGACACATTTTAAAATACACTATATAGCCGGGCGTGGTGGTGCACGCTTGTAATCCCAGTACTTTGGGAGGCGGAGACCAGAGGATCCGGGTTTGCGGCCAACCTCAGCACGCGTGCACACACGCACGATCGATCGATCGATCAATCTATCTCTCTCTCCTCTCTTTCTCTCTCTCTCTCTCTCTCTGTCTCTCTCTCTCTCTCTCTCTGTCTCTCTCTCTATTTCACTCTCTACTTAGTGAGGCCCTCCGCAACTTTGTGAGACCCAGTTTCAAAATAAAGTATAAAAAATAGGGCCGGGGGTGTAGCGCGGAGGTAGAACGCCTCTGCGTTCAATCCCCGGTACCGCAAAAAAAAAAAAATAAATAAATAAATAAATAAATAAATAAATAAATAAATAAAATAAAATACACTATATAGATGGTCATGGTGGCGCACACCTGTAATTCCAGTACTTGGGAGACTGAGGCAGGAGGATCACAGGTTTGAGGCCAGCCTCAGCAACTTAGTGAGGCTCTCAGCAACCTAGTGAGAGCTTATTTACAAACAAACAATGAAAAAGGGCTGGGGGTATAGATCAGAGGTAGAATGCCTCTAGGTTCAATTCACAGTACCACACACACACAAATTATATAAAATGTATTTAATTGAGAAAGAGTAAGGTGATAAACTGAAGTCCTTTCAGTAGCAGAATGTCGGGTGATGAAACTGGCATATGACCCAGGAATAAAATCAAGGTTTTATTCTCAGCTAAGAATCTAGGCAGTGTGAGAATAAACCAACATCATTCTTGGTACTTCATATGGGTAAGGGGAGGCGGGGGGGGGAACACTAAGAGCTGTGTGCGCGTATGTTAACATCAAATAGATATTCATTGTGATGTGAGACTACAATGCACCAATAAAAGCATGTTTAAAAAAAAGAGACTGCCGGGTGTGGTGGCACACGCTTATAATCCCAGTACTTTGGGAGGCGGAGACCGGAGGATCCAGGTTTGTGGCCAGCCTCAGCTCTCTCTCTCTCTCTCTCTCTCTACCTAGTGAGGCCCTCCACAACTTCGTGAGACCCAGTTTCAAAATAAAGTATAAAAAAATAGGGCCGGGGGTGTAGCGCGGAGGTAGAACACCCCTGGGTTCAATCCCTGGTACCGCAAAAAAAAAAGAGAGACTAAAAAAAAAAGAATCCAGGCAGGACGTGAACACTTGTTAACCACACTGAGACTTGGTGTTTGAGAGACTTGGTGTTTGTACCTGTAAATGAGGAAGTTGGATTGGAGAGATCTCGAAGGGCCCTCCAGTGCAGAGAGACTCATGTTAAGCACTGTAGGAAGCTCGCGCACAGCCAAGTTTTCAACAGGACCTCTTCTTTGCACTGCCAGAAACAAAATATGAAATTGTATGTTTCTATTTTTATGCTAAAATGGAAACAGAGGTGGGAAGGATACAAGGAATCCATCATGCGAAAGAAACAGTTTTGTTTTAAGTTTCAAACCCAATAGGAACTCTAGCCCTCCAAGGATATTATAAGGCTGTAACCTTAGCCCTCTACTTACCTGACCTTTAGCAGCCGGGAACAGGCAGCAGCAAACAGGGCTTGCAAGTCTACTTCCTAAATCAGTCTCACTCCCTCCAACTTCTGCCCTTTCTGTGAATTATTACACCACCTGGCACCAGGAATATTATTGACTCTGGAGCAGCGAGCTTAATTTTGCAATAAATTTTACAGATTGCTAACTGAAAAACAAGAACAAAAATGGACTAGTAGGTAGTTGAAACCGCTGACTCTCGCTGCTCCTTCCTGCCCCTGGGTAATTTATGGCAGGAGAGCTGGGCTCCCACACGACGGCGGCCACTTTGGCAGGGCCACTCGGCTCACCGCGCGTGGGGCAGCAGGCCAAGGAGGAAGCCATTCTGCCTTGTCTCTGGATTTCAAACCTCACTGTGCATGCCGGAATTCCCTGCAGTCTCAGCTCCTGAGACATCAAAAGTAGAAGTCATCGGGAAACTTGGGGGCATATCTGTGATGACTGGTAGAAAGAGAGGAGAGAGAGAACTGCTTGGCCATAGGTTCATTCCACCCCTTCCTGCCTTTTCGGTTTAAGATATATCTGTGGAGCGCTCACTGTGTGGTAAGTACTGGATTTAATATGCTGGAGCTAAAAAGATACCTAAGATATGATACCCGATTATATCAGTTATTGGCGTGAAATAAGCCACCCCAAACTTAATGCTCATGAACTCAGCTATCAGGTAAGCTAGGGTCTGACTCTTCTAGAATAGCTTTGGTCAGGATGCATTGGTTCTGTGCCAGGTTCTGTGCTCCTCCTCCAGCTGGTGAGCCCGCACGTGTCTGCTTGCGGTGGCAGGAGTCTAAGAAAGTCAAAATGCATGAGGCACGGTGATGCACACCTGTAAATCCCAGTATTGGGGAGGCTGAGACAGGAGGATTACAGGTTCGAGGCCAGCCTCAACAAGTTAGAGAGACCCTGTTTCAAAATAAAGAATAAAATAGGGCTGGGTGTGTAGCTCAGAGGTACAATGCCTCTATGTTCAACCCCCAGTAACCTCCAAAAATATTTTTTTAAGAAACTCAAAATGTACAAGCACTTTTAAGCTTCTGCTGAAATCAAGTTGGGTGCCATTCCATTGGCTAAAAGAAGACACATATGCGAGCCCACATGCAGGAGGGCGCTCGCGAAGGGAGGAAGGAAGGGAATAGAGAGACACACAAAAAAGCGGGATGCTCAGTGCAAACCAAACCATCATGTTTAACTGGAAGAACTTGCAGCCCAGAGAGGGAGCAGACATGCAGGTCCTGCTGTGCAGCAGGGGCAAGTGGAGGAGCACCCCATGCAGCATGGCTGGGGGCATCGAGGCAGGAGCAAGTGTCTATACAGCGCGATGTCCATAATTTGAGTTTTGAAGGAAGAGGGGGACATGCAGAAGTGCAGCCTGGGAGGGAGTTGAAGAGAAGGAGGAGCAGGCCGCGGGTGAACAGGAGTCCCTCATCGTAATGTACTGCCTGAAGGATCGTTTCAGTCCCTACGATGATCTCTCTTTCCTGCCCAGGCATCACCTCTAACCCCAGTCTGTGTTTCCCAGGCCCTCTGGAGTGTTTCCTGAGGCTCTATCCCCAGGACACTTGAAGCCCATTGTCTCTCCCTCCATCTAGTTTATCCCCCATGGTTCACAGTTACAATTATCGGCACCAATATCTGCCCAGTGTTCTCCTCCTTTACTCCCATTCTACCTCGCGACCCCAAGTCCTGCCGACTTTGATCCACGAATAGTTTCTAGTCACTCCACTCCTTTCTGTCCCCAAACCCCAGCTTCACCACCGTTCTCCCAGGTCTTCATCACGATGCCCTTCATCCAGCAAACTTCCAGTATGATTTATCTGAAATGCAAATCAGTTGTGAAAACCTTCTGCCTAAAGTCTCCGTGGCTCACTATTAACTACAGCATCTTAGCAAGGCCCATGACATGCTCCTGAAATTACCCCTATGGATTTCAATGTTCTGTTTTTCACTTCTTGCAATATACTCTATAGTCTGGAAATAAAATCAGTGCCCAGGAATTCAAATTATATTTATTGCATGTAATATATTAGTTATCTCTTAACCTCTCTGCCTTGGTGTCTCCTTATGTTTCTTTATAAAATTCCTATACCTTGGTGGCTGCTAGGTAACATGTTTAAAGACCACCCATTTGTAAACAGAAAACTTATTTTGAGTAATACACTGTTTGGGATATGATCAGTCATCTTGGATCACACAAGGGAGGGGGGAAAAAACCCAACTTTGCTCTTCCCAGAGCTGTAAGCACAACCAATTACAGAATATCTTCCCAAGAGTAATTTCATGCATTCCCGTACTCCTTCATGATGTGGAAGAAGCAAGTGCAAAGCACTAAATCAGAGAAAGAAAAATGCCCCCCCTGTAAATTTTGCCACATAAGATTTATAATGAGATACTTTGGGATAAATATAAGAGGCTTCCATATTTATACCCAACCTGACTTCAGGTCATACCAGATGAACATAAATGTATTTCAGAAAAGAAGAAAACCTCTAAGATCTAAGTGATAGATTTATTTATGAAAGTGTGCACTTTAGAAAGTGGTACTGAAACTTGTATCTATATAATCAATGATTTTTTACCTTCGTCCATTATAAGGAGGTAGGGTGCTAGGGAATGTTGCCTAAGTTAAATTCTGGAAACTCTAAATAGCTCCTTTATTTTTCTATTTAATTTTTTTTTTTTTTTACCTGTGCTGTTATTTAGGAAGTACTGATTGGTGATGATTTTCCCAAGTTGATCCTCACCGGGAGAATAATTGAAGCTCTTATCTAGAACAGCACTTTCTAATATAGTATCCACTAGCCACATGTACGTATTTAAATCAAAATTAATTAAAATAAAGTTGAAAATGTAGTCCTTAAGTCACACTGGCCACATTCCAAGTGCTCAACTGGCCACATGTGGTCAGTGGCTACCACAGTACACAGTGCTGATGCAGAACATTCCCATCCGTGAAGAAGGCTGTCTTGGGCGGCTCTTCCCAGGGAGGCATTCACAAATATGTAAGGGGAAAGGAAGAGAACAGAATACTTTCTCTATCTCTCCTCCAAGCTTACAAGTACACACTTTTTTATACTACTTACTAACTACAATTCTGGGCAGCAAGGGTTATAAATCCTTTTGGAGCCACAGAGGTGTGGGAGAGACTATAGGCTGTTAGCAAGAGGCTTTGACCCTATGACAGGAAATGGAGTCACTGCCTGCCGCAGCCTAAAAACAAATTAGCCTTTGGTACATCATTTTGATTCATGTAAAAACCTCTTTCTTTGCTCTGCATTTTGTAAATACCTTATTATAGAAATAATGTCCAAGCTGCATTACTAACCGCCTCTATGATTATCTTCATCTGTAATTACTATTATCAGTAACACTAAATATTCTGGTACAACCGAATTCACCCTGAATACTTGTTTAAAAAAAAAGCAAACAGGTTTCAGAAATAAAATAGTCAGGTCTTCCCAGTGACTGATAGAACCTGCACACTGGTTATCCATAGATTTTCAAGATTTAAGAATGTTCAGAATTTCATAGATTCATAACATTGATTGAATTTCTAAGTGTAGGTTTTTTCTTATTACTTGGTAGTAAATCTGTGATCACAGGAGAGAAACCAAGTTTGGTCAAAATTAGAAACAAGCACCAAATTGCTACCATTGTTTCAGCAGATTGCAGGCAATATAAGGAAAATAAAATTATATGTAATTATAACTATAATATCATTGTAATATATTTATTATAATATATTTATTAATGTATATTTATACACACATATTTATAAATATTTTTATATATAAAGTAGCATACACTTATAATGTTTAAACTATGTTTTTAATAAAATATGTATATTGAACTGAGAAAACTGCCCATATATTTCAGTCTCCAAAAAATGTCCATTTCAGGCGTGGTAGCGCATGCTTGTAATCCCAGTACTTGGGAAGCTGAGACAGGAGGATCGCAGGTTTAAGGACAGCCTCAGCAAGTAGTGAGACTCTCATCAACCTAGCGAGATTCTGTTTCCAAATAAGAAATAAAATTGGGCTGGGGGTATAGGGGGTAGACTGCCTCTGAGTTCAATCCCCAGTACCACACACACACACACACACACAAAATCCATTTCACTTCAATACTCTTTTTTCTCAAGTTTCCTTCCTTCCTTCCTTCCTTCCTTCCTTCCTTCCTTCATCCCTCCCTCCCTCCCTCCTTTCCTCCCTCCCTTCCTCCCTCTCTCTCTCTCTCTCTCTTTTTTTATGACTGGGTATTTCTCTGTGTTTGTCTTCACTTTAACTCAGAGTTAACTGTGTTTGAGTTTCTGTGTGTAGCTGGGCTGCTGCTGCCCTTAACTGGAAAGCACCAATCAATGCCCAGCCGGTCCAGGGGGCAGCCACCCTGGATACCGGGCCGAGCCGGAGTGTGCTATGGGATGGTGAGGCTTCTGCGTCCTTCCCCAGGCAAGCACACTGCAGTCCTTACAGGACTGGGAGACCCAGCCATTCCCCAGGAGAGCACGGGCCAGAGAACCTGCAGTCCTCACAGGGACTCGATGGCCGGCCCTGCCAGGCGCTACCGGCCAAGGTGCCCAGCGCAGCTGTGGAGCGCCCAAGCTTGTGCTGCAGCCGTCAGCGACAGGACCGGCTCCAACTGCAGAAGCCAGCTCACAGCCAGCGCTACTCAACCCAGACTTCCTAACGGTATCACATCATAAAACCCTCGCGCATCTGGCACACATTTAAGGCCAAGTTGGCAGTATTTGATATGAAAAAGAAACCAAAGACTGAATTAGTATCCCACAAGGTTGTTTTTGCAAGTCATAGACATAGTGCAGAGGCATGTGGGACAGAGGCCACAGGACGCCCACGAACCTTTCCTTAAATGAAAGCTGGGCTGCGCAGGGCCAATGAACTCCCGGCAAAAGCAAGCCCGCAAGCAAACAGAAAACACACAACCGCCAAAGCCCCCGCCGCTTGCTTTAACTTTGCTTGTCCCAAGGAAGATCTTGTCACCTGGATACTTTTTTTGACTTATGTGGGCCAAATACCTGGACTATCCCTCAGACAGAAACTTAAATTAGAAAAGGGATCTATCCCCTTCCCTAACCCTTAATTCCAAGTCACTTTTATGTCTGGCTTCCAGAGCAAGTGAGGTCCCATATCTGCAAGTCTGCAATGTTGAGGGAAAACCCAGTTTTCAGAAAACATTGCTTTGCACCAGAATATATGATCATGGACTTTTGAGGTCAGGGAAGCGTGATTGTAGCTGTGTTCCTCCTCGAGGGTCAACTTCTGGAAAACTGAATGATTGGAAAGTTGATTTGGGGAGCAAGAAGCAAGCGGAAGGAGTTGGAGGAGGAGGCAGAAATAATTTTGAGGGAAGCTTAATTAATGTAAACCCGGACATAACTATACTATAGCAACCAGAGTTACTAGAGGTAGGTGTGCTATTTTTGAAATCAAATTCAGGTGACCTAGTCTGAGAATAAGGTGGAATATTTATAGTCTGAACTTTCCTGGAAAAGAAGGAAGGTTTGTACCTCTTTGAAAGCAAAGAAAACCCAGAATTATTAAAAGAAAATGGGGCTGAAGTTTTAGTCAGTTTGGAGTAGGAAAGGTCATTCTAAGTCAGACAGAAAATAAAGAAGCCATAAGGAAAAAAATTGTTAAATCTGATAGCAAGAGAAAAATTAACAAAAACAAACTGCAAAAGAGAGAGAGGGAGAGAAACTATATGTCTGCTGTGACATAGTCTAAAAATTCCGTTTACCGTGTTAACTTTTGCCACGCTCCCCACTTTCATTCAGTGTTTTAAAACAGCCAGCCAAGAGCTAATTTCTTGAACTTAATTAATTGAACTTAATTTCTTGAACTTAATTTCTTGAATCTTGAATTAGTCAAGAGCTAATTTCTTGAACTTAAACAGTGCACCCATAAATCATTGGGTATAAATCAATGTTTTTTAAAAACTGAAAAAGGGAACTTTTGCAAAAAAAATGAATACAAAAAATTGAATCCATAAGATGTTAAAAGCCACCTATTTAACAATGTCCATCAAAGTAAGGTATAAAAATATTTTCCACCTGGAAGATTGAAAAAAACTAAAATTACTGAGCTGCAACTGTGTCCTGTTAAAAACCTGCATCACTGGGGTCCTTGTAAATGGTGCAACATTTTGGGGGCGCGAATTGACAAAATTGAGATTAAAAATGTATATTCTCTTCAACCTAGGCACGTTTCTGCTAGGGATCTATCATAGAGATAAAGTCACAAAAATATCCTTAGATATATGTATGAGTGTTTGTTTTTATCATTGTATGTAATAAAAAAATTGTAAGAAAAAATATAAGTTACTATATAAAGTAGGGAATTGTTTGTATATTTTTAAAGCATCTATATGTCCCCTAGAAGCATATAGGAAATAATTCATAGTGAATTTCATATTATTTCCCCAAACTAAAGATTTTCAGGATGTTTGTATTTTCCTTTGAATCCAAGCTACAACATTATTTTTAAACGTGGTGTTAGTAATACCTATCTTGCAGGGTTATTATGAGGACTAAAGATGTATCATATTCCGGGAGAATACTTGCCACATGGGGTTAGGGGATCAGGGATTGGACATAATTGCTATTTCTCTTCTTGTACCTTTCTATGCCATTTGATTCTTTCAAACATTTGTACGCAATAGTTTTACTGAAAAGATAACAAAAATAAAACTCCACCGGCAACTTTGCTAAAATGCTCTTCAGTGAGAAGGAATTAAACCAGCCTTGGGCTTGAAAGCGCTGTCTTCTGGTGAATGGCAGGGCCACAAAAGACACTCATTACCATTTCCTTCAAGCCCCATGGAAGGGGTAAATTTGGCCCCTGAGCATAAACAGTAATTATCCATGCATTTCCCTTGCAACTTCTTTATAAAGATTTCAAGAGAATGAATTACCATGGATTGAATTTCACGTAGCAGTGTTTGCCCGACGCAGGTGGGATTCTGAGCCATCTTTGATCCAGGTGGCATCGATATACAAAAACCACAACAGCCAGAGCACATATCTCCTGAATTCCTAAACCCGACAAGATGGGAAATTTACCAAGGAAGGTAAAAATTCCAGGTGGCAAGAATTCCTTTTGTATTCCTGCATGGCTCCAACGAATGATGTCTTCCGTCTTGAAAAACAGACTTCATGTAATAAAATGCATGTGCAGATCTCCTGATTTTAAAACGCATTACTCATAATGGGGATTTTCTTTTGTTTTTTAGAATATTTAAAACTTTTTTTTTCAAAATAAGTCTAAGCTTATAGAAAAGTTGCAAGAAAAGGGAAAAGGAAAAACCAAATGTTCATATGATCTTCATCCAGGTTGCATTTCGTGAGCATTGTGTCCCATTTGTTTTATCGTACGCATTTTTTCCCTCAACACTTCGGGAGGTATTCTCTGACGTAACCACAGTCGATCAACAATACTTCTTCCTCTTCTGCATCTATATTCCACTTGGGCCAACCGATCCAATACAGCCTATGTTTGTCTCCAGTTTGGATCCCGTCTAAGATCACATACCGTGTGCTTCGTTGTCAGGTCTCCAGCGGTGCCCTGGTAAATGTTTCACAGTCAGTGCTCTAGTGGATAAATACTCTATTCTGTAACATTTGTCATTTCTGTGATTGTAAACACTCCTGCCATAACTGAAATGGTATCACTAAACATGCAACCAGAAAGAGCTGTGCAAAACTGGCTCTCAGTGGCCCGTGCAAGTGGACAGCAGGTCTCCTTAGCCTGCTTTAATCTGGATCAGTCCCCAGCCTTTGACTTTAAAGACACTAATATTTTTAAAGAACATTGTCTTCTGTTTTTTAAAGAATGTTCATTACTTTGAGTTTGGTATTCCCTCATGTTTAGATTCAGGTTATACATCCCCAGCCGAAATACTGCACATTTATGCCCCACATTTATGTCACTTTTGATCATTGTGACTTTTTTACTGACTTCTCCACTGCCTACTCATTCTTTTCCTTATCTAACAGGTATACATTTTAAGACCATGCTAATATTCTTCTTGATAATTTTTCCTAAGCTTTTGTGCTTAAACATTTACACACAAAAAAATCTTAGAATTCTAAAATTTTAAAATAAGAATCAAGTTATTTAAAGAGTAAGAACTGATAAAGTTCTACTCAGAAGATAATTCTATAAATAGTAACATCCTAATGGGGACCGGCATTGGAAAGTGACAAAACCCAAAACCATAGATTTTCAGGTTGTTTGCATTTTCCTTTTAATCTAAGCTACAATATTATTTTTAAATGTGGTGTTAGTAATACCTATCTCAGGGTTATTATGAGGATTAAAGATATATCATATTCCCAGGAGAATACTTGCTATGTTGTCAGATTCAATAAATGGGATCCAGCCGGGCGTGGTGGCACACTCTTGTCATCCCAGTACTTGGGTGGCTGAGACAGGAGGGTCGCAGCTTTGCGGCCAGCCTCAGCTACTTAGTGAGGCCCTCTGCAACTTAGTGAGACCCTGTTTCAAAATAAAGAATAAAAAATAGGGCTGGGGGTGTAGCTCAGAGGTAGAATGCCTCTCAGTTCAATCCCCAGTACAGCAAAAAATAAAAATAAAAAGATAAATGGGATCCAAAGAAAATATGCACTTAAGATAGTTTACATTCTGATAGAATTTAAATAACTCATTCCAAAATTATAAGGGAAGAAAATCATTAGAGAAAATGGACCAAAATCAATTTAATGAAGTAAGAATTAATGATTCTAGGTATAGGAAGCCATTGACCCATTAATGTAGGTGTGTTATGTAGGATCTCAGGTTAGTTGATGAACTGATACACTTTGATTGTTCTTGAACAATTCTGGAAGCTGTGTGACAAAGCTTAATAACTTTGAAAAAGTCCCAAATCTTCTGGAAAGAAGACCTCATATAAGGGATAAGTTCCCAAGAACAAAATAGTGAATCAATAATGAAAGAAAGAAAATGATAAACTGGACTTGACATGAATTTAAAACTGCCACTCATCAACAGATATCATTAGGGAAATGAAAAGTTAAACCAAAGATTGGGAGAAAATATTCCCAATGCATGTTTGACAAAAGACTTCTATTAGTTTTCTATTCTTGCTGTAATTGATTACCCCACACTTAGTGACTTCAAGAAACCCAAATGTATTATCTCCCAATCTATAGATTGGAAGTCGAGGTAGACTGAACTGCTTCCTCAGCTCTGCATCTCTCACAGCCAAAATCAAGATGTCAGCTTTCCTGGGTTCTTAGCGGGAGGCTGCAGGGGAGTCTGCTCCCAAGCTCATCCCGACTGTTCCTTGAAGCTCTACGGCTGAAGTCCTCATTTTCTTGCTGTCAGCCAGGAGTCTTTTTCAGCTCCTGAATTTTTATCATTCTGTTCCATCTTTAAACCAACAATGGTGCTTTGAGTTTTTCTTATGCTTCAGATCTCTCTACCTTTTCCTCCTGTGGCATCTCTTCTGCTTCCAGCCAGAGAAAGTTCTCTGCTTTTTAAGGGCTCATTCCATGACATTGGGTAAGCCCAGATAACCCAAGATAATCTCCCTACTTTAAAGTTCCTCACCTTAATTACATCTGCAAAATATCTTTGGCCTTGTAATGTAACACATATACAGAATTCAAGAATTAAGGCCTAGAGATATTGGGTGTCATTCTGCCGACCACACACATATGCAGAATATATAAAAATTTCATGTTTCTTAGTAATATCTACAAACAATTTTAAAGGGCAAAAGACTTGAATCTTTTAATACAACACTTGGTTGTGTAAGTAAAAAGAAACATAAAAGTCATTCACCATTGAGAAATAGAAATTTAAAGTACAATGAGATACCACTTTCACAAACACTATAATGATTAAAACAAGTGTTGGGAAGAATGTAGAATAACTGGAACTCTCAAATATTTCTGGTCAAAATGTAAAATAATGCAATCACTTTGAAAAACAGTTTGACAGTTTCTTAGGAAGTTAAACTCATACTTACTTGATCTAGCAATTCCTCTTCTGTATTGTTTAACCCAGGAGAAAGGAAAGTATGTCCACAAAAAGACTTGTATTTGCGTGTTCATAGAAAAACTATGCATAATTCTCAAGACCTGGAAAAATTACAAAAGTAGACCAACAAGTGAAGGAATAAACAAATTACGGCTAATCCACACATTTCTACTTAAGTCATAAAAAGGAATAAATACTGATACATGCAACAAATATCAAGAAATCTCAAAAACTTTGTATTACTGAAAGGACCTAGACTGAACAAAGATTATTCTATATAATTCCATTAATATAAAGTTCAAGAATAGGAAAAATAAAATTTTAGTAATAGATGTTAGATCAGGGTTGTATCTGGAGAATGGGGCTTGGGAGTTGAATGGAAGTGGTCACAAAAGAACTCTCTGGTAATGGAAATATTCCACTCTTAATGGAGGAGACTGCTGTTATGCATTTGTATGCATTTGTCAAAGTACACCAAATAGTGCAATTAAGATCTGTGCATTTTATTCTAATATAAATATTGTACTTATATTCTCTAGGTACAAAACATAGATGCATTTCCTCTACATCAGTGAAGTTGATTTAAAGAAAAAGAGTAACAGAGAATTAACAACCAAATTAGAGAGTAAGAATAAGATCAAGCTTTTCATTGTTCAGCATTTTATGTCCATGATAATTTTTTCTTTGCTTGATTTGCTGACTTCTGAGAGAAGTGTGTAAAAATGTTCCTTTATGATTGTGTGTTTTTCTGTTTTTCTAATACCTAATATGTTTGATAAATACACATATCTTTATTGTTAAGTTCATGATTATATTTGCAGATTAATTACATCATCTACTGTTCCTCTCTTTACTTATTAATGTTTTAATCTTAATTTTTTTGGGTAATATTGCTATGCTTGATTTTTATTTTAGAATATTCTGGAAGATGCTTTTCAATCTCTTAGTTATTTAAGCTGTCTTACTAATTTGCTTTAGGTCTGTCTCTCAGTTGTTTTTCATTTTTGTTACATGTTTGTTTTAAATAGTCAGTCTAATAAATTTGCATAGGTAAGTTTAATCTTCTTGCCTTTATTGTATATATATAGTTCCTTCATTAGTCAAAAAGGAGATCATAATTTAACTTACCTTAAAATTTGGGGAGGATATTATGTAATCCTTAATACATAGCATCTTCCTAGAACATTGATAATAATAATCTTTTCTTCATTTATTGACTCAACAAATGTTAGTTATACATCTATAATTGTCAGGCTGTGAGTATCAGGCCCTGACAGTTGATGTTCCATCCTCTTAGAAATTCTTTTCTAGTGGGAGAAGTGCACACCTAAGTGAACACATAAGGAAATGCAAACATTATAAAGGAAACAAACTCAGGAATAGGACAGAGAAAAATCAGTGGGAAAATCCTCAGAAATATTCTGGGAAGAATAAGGATCAAGAGTGGTGTTCCTAGAACAATTTACATATTTAAAAAGGTATGGGCAGAAATACACACACACATTATGTATGTGTGTGTACTGAGAGTATGTAACTTCTACCCTGCTAGTTCACCATCTGAGATGAAAATTTGAAATAGAATTAATCTTATTAATTAAATTAATATTACTTATTATTTGTTTGAATTTTATTTATTTTTAAAGATAATCTACTTCCACCATCCCATTTTACAGAGGAAGGAACTGAGATTCTGAGAGGTGACGCAATTTGGCCACGTCGTATAAAGAACTAGGGACTCTCCAGTGTTTTTTCTGCTCAACCCTTTGACAAAAGGAAGAAATAACATACTATTTCCACAAACCTACTATCTAAGGAGTTATTATTAACCCATAGGCACAAACTTTGTCCTTATTATTTATAAGTTGACCATCTTATAGGACTGGATGCAAATGAATAAATACAATCATATTACCCAAAGCACACTGGATTTTCTAAAATGGTACTCAGTGGGCAAGCTTGTAAGTCATAATTCATTTTCCCATGGGAAAATAAAAGAAGTAAGGGGGTCTGATGCTAAATGCCCAAGGCCAACAATTATAAATATGGTACTTATATTTTCTAAGTACAACACATTCATGGATGCATCTAAATTGGTTAAATGAAGCAATTCTAGTTTCAAGTGTATGAAATTGCTCATTGCATAAGTAATTATGATATGCTATGTAAAGATAATTAATTTTAATCTTATTTTAATTATTTAATTGTTTTAATTTTATTTACTCTTTATGTATATTGCTCTATTTTTACTGAAATAAATTAGAGGATGAAAGACATCCCTCATCAGATGCTTCCTAGTCAAAGTAGAGTCTCTGGGGAGATTTTCATGTATTTTTAGATTTTTAAGGAAAAATCCAGTCTTGCTAAATAAGTGATTTTGGAGGTCCTATTCCAACAGTCCCTTTTCTGTTCTTCCCTTTTTTTATGTTGTAAATAATTTGTGTTTGGCCATGTTGCTGTCTTCAGAGAAAGCCCTATGCTTTCTGGAGCCACACTTTTGTCAGCACTAGGATGGTATTTTATTAACGGTTTCATCCTAGCATTAAAATTTGATGTTTTGTAAGGCACACCTCACTCTGAAATAGACTTTGCAAAGAACTTTCCAACTTTTGAGGATGCATTTTATAACTTCCCAGTATCAAAAAGTTCCCCCAAATACCAGTGCACTTGATCACACTGCCTAAATGCAAATCATTTCTCATCTCATCTAAATCCATCAGGGGAACATGTGTGTGTGTGTGTGTGTGTGTGTGTGTGTGTGTGTGTGCGCCCTTAAGATTATGTAGGAGTGATTTGCACATGAGGATGGCAACAAATGAATGTCTGAGCACATAGAGACTGGCTATGGAAACAAATCTCAGTGGATAAGTATCAGCACTTAAAGGCTGTGGGTGATAGTATTTAATAAGAATTATATGCATTCTGAACACTTATTTACTTAATATTCAAAAGTACTAGAATCTATAATATCATGTAATAACAAACTCATGTCTTCAATTTAAATTATAATATAGCACACAGAATATTTTTAAGAATCCTGAGTTTCTAATTATTTATTTGCTTGGTCAAATAAGTGTGTGTGTTTTTAAGACTTAAGCAATGGTTTAAATATTTTAGGATGTGTTATAATGGTTGGAGGTTGGACTTGAATCCAGAGAAGTTATGGAAAAAAGATATAGAAAGTATTAGAGGAAAAATCACATGGGTTGTAGGACTTAAAAGAATCATTGAAGCTGGGCGTGGTGGCGCACGCCTGTAATCCCAGTACTTGGGAGGCTGAGACAGGAGGATTGTAGGTTTGAAGCCAGCCTCAGCAATTTAGTGAGGCCCTCTGCAACTTAGCAAGACACTGTTTCCAAATAAAAAGGAAATGAAATAGGGCTGAAGTATAGCTCAGAGGTACAATGTCCCAGGTTCAATTCCCAGCACCACAAAATAAGAAATAAATAAATAATCATTGATTATGATAAAGGCTTCTAAATAATGAGAAGATTTGAAACAAAAAACAAGATTTCCATAGGAATTAAGGGAAAATGCTGGAGATAGATGAACAATTAACAAGTATGAATAGGAATATGGAACTGTATACATGAATATGGAAAATAAGTTCCAGTTTTGCGTGGCACCAGAGAAGACAATTTGAGACATAAATACATTAAATTCTGCCATGATGTATACCTTCCATCTGACCCATGGCCTAACTCCCTCCCTTGTGCTTACGAAAGCAGCTATGAATATGAGGTTGCTGAGGATAAGCGGGCATTTGAAAGCAGGATCAGGCAAGGCACTGCCACGAACCCCATCACAGCCCTGTGTCCCTCGCTCTCTCAACAGTTAAATCATTGCACACATTAGGTGTGGAATGTGGAAAGGGGTAAATTGCACAGCATTGCAAACAAATGAATATGTGTAAAGAATTAAGCCTTTATTAACAATTACTAGCAAATAATAACAGTGAATCACTCCATCAGGAAAGCACTGTTTACTTATTAGTCTCTTGCAATGACCATGGTATAGAGCCATATACAATAAGACAAACCATATAAGCTACAATTATTAAATTTAAATATGTAAGGGAGCACTGTTCTTCAAAGTAGCACCTTGGTATTATACAAAAAGAAAATTAATAAAATGTTATGAATAGATACTAATTATATGTTATATAATATTAAATAAACTGTAGAACTACAGTTTTACCCACTTATTAAGATCCTATCAAGATACCATCTTTATAATTATCAAAACAACTAAAAAAATAGTAACTACTGCCTTGTGAAGTACATAGTTTATAGTAAATGGCCCTGAAAGTTTTCTTATTATAGCTGGGCATGGTGGTGCATGCCTGTAATCCCAGTACTTGGGAGGCTGAAACAGGAGAATTTCAGGTTAGAAGCCAGCCTCAGCAATTTAGTGAGACCTTCAGCAACTTAGTGAGACCCTGTTTCAAAATAAAAAAAATAAATAAATAAAAGAGGTCTGGGGTATAGCTCAGAGGTAGAATGCTTCTGGGTTCAATCCCAGTTACACACACACACACACACACACACACACACACACACACATACACACACACACATACACGCTTCCTTATTGTTTGGAACAACCACCATGATTTATTCCAGTAACCTGCCTCTAGACTCCGTGTGGGTATTGCCTGAACTCGCTGCAGGATAAAATGAGCCTCGTCATGTTCCAAGCCTCCTTTCGGGCCTCTCTCTCTTCCTTTTCTCCCACACTCACTCTTGGGTGGCGGCGATCTCCCTGCCATTCAAGTTTTGCCTCTTCCTATGAAAGCGCTCAGAGTCAGACTCTGGGGCAAAGAAGATGCACCCCCTGTCCGTCTCAGCGCATGATTTATTTGGAGGTCGGTGTGGGGCTTGAGTCAATGTACTCAGGGTGACTTTCTTGGAATTACCAGAGGACTCTGGAGCTGAGATTGTCTCTGGATGATCGGGGGGTGTGGTTGGTGCAATGGTAGCTCTTTTTGTACCACGATGACAAAAAAAAAAATGCACAAAACAGAGCTGAGCAGAAAGACTCACTGAACTCTGCACAAACCAAGCTTGACACTTGATAAAGTTTGATTTGTAGAATCAAATACAACCCCAGGTTGCTTAAGCCAGCGTGGGCTGTACTTCTCTGCATCCTAACCAAAAACATCCCGATAAACTCCTGTGCTCTTTTGTTTAGCATATCCCTTCTTTGTTCTAAAGATGAGTTTAAACTACATTCTGTGTGAGACACTCCTGAAAATTGTCACAGTGACGCTGTGGCGGGGTCTATGGGAGGAGAGGCTGTGCAGTGTGAGGGGCTGCAGGATGCAGCCTATGAGCACCTATGAGTACCACTCGCTGAAATCTGCCCAGAAACTTCAGATACCATCCAGAAATCCAGGGACTCCAAGCTTAGGATCACCAGCGCTGGCGCATTTAATTTAACATTGTCCCAAAAATTCTGTTTAAAGCAACCCTTCTGCCACCTGGCCTGACCATCAATTCTGGTAACGAAAAGCAATGCCAAAGATAGATCAAAATCCAAGTCTCAGACGCTGTAGTTTCTCTGAAACCTGGTGACCAAAGATCGAAAGGAAAATGCGATCCATATCTAGGTCAGGCGGAATACCGCTCCCAGGCCCGTAAGTTTAAACCCAGGGCTTTCCGCATGGATAAGTCAGTAGTCAAGAATTAAAAATAAAATCAAAGAGATGTCCTCCAAACATTATAATAGGGTGGAAAGGGGGCATCACTAGAAGGCCTATTGTCCCATTCCGGGCGTATCCATGGCGACCACGCTGAGCCACTCACTTTACAGATAGTTATTTGTGTCGCCAGCGGCCGGTGTTGTCCAGCCACTCCTTAATATTGTCTAGACACCTTTCCCTTGGATTTCCTTCAGAATGTTCCCTGGCATACTTGTCTCGTAACTTTCCACTTTTCTCAAGAGGAACCGGCGCTTCCAACTCCGATTGTGGTACTTTCATTAGCTGAAGCGCGGCGTTCCCAGCCCGCAGATCAGCATCGCATTCGGCTCCACTCCCCGGGTCCTTCCTAACAGCCCCAGAGACATTAGGATTTCATAGTGCAATCTGACTTGATTGGAACCTAATTCTTTATGGCCTCAATTAGTCCATTTTGTGAAAACATTGTCGGGTGCCAGCGCCGCGAGTCATCAGAGGCTCACTTGAATATGCAGATCCTGAGAGAAGCAGGAGAAGCAGACAGAAGCTCCGAAAGGGCAAAGAGGGGTTTTGCCAAAGTAGGAGATGGAAGGAAGGAGGGGTGCTGTGGGGTCATTCTTCCCTGCAAACTCCTGGATGGTCACTCGGGGCTGGGTCATTTACAAATGTGCTTTCTTTTGCAAACTATGGATAATAACCTTTACAAATTCCGAATTCCTGTTAGGTGGCTCTTTTCACACCGCCCTCTCTGCCCTTGGGTCTGTTAACTGCATCTTCCTCTTATCCCATCAGGATTAGGATTAATAACAGTGGCCCAGGGGTACTCCAAAAGTTATGCTTTCGCTATGCCCTGCCCATTCTCTGTAAGTAGCTTTTTCACTGAACTCCTCAAATGATCCCAAGATGTCACCTGTTACCCTCTGGGGAGATGGCTTTTCATACCATGTGATTAGACAATGGCAGCTCCAAATCTCAGTGATTTACACTCTGCATTTAGCTAACTTCATAAAATATGCGTTCTTTAAATGCTTAAGGTAAGCTGGACATGTTGTCATGTGCCTATAATCCCAGTACTTGGGAGGCTGAGACAAGAGGATCACAGGTTCAAGGCCAGCCTCAGCAACTTAGTTGCCCCTGGATTCAATCCCCAGTACCACAAAAAATAGAATAAAAATAAAAATAAATTAATGAAATGGTTAAGGTAAATAAAGCAATAGGCAGTACAATGTGTTTGAGCACGGGACAGAAAGCAGAACATTGACATTGTTCACAGTCTTAATTGATATTTCTTGACAGTCATTGTGACAGTTGTACTAGCTTGGGCTCTGGCAGTTGTGCGCTGGAGCCAGCTTGTGTTTGGAGAGCGCATGGTGCACATGTTTATTGATGTCCTGTGTCCACACTGAGTTTATTGATGTCCTGTTGGTAGCTGAAAAATAGCCACGGTGAGAGTATTTACACCACAGACATGGGGCAACACTGTGAATCAAGGGGTTCTCTCAGAGAGACCTGGGTAAGTGGCACACCACTGCTCCTGAGGTTTATAGGAAAGTTGCAGTACTGTGAGTTCCCTTGTATGTGAATAGGTTTTCTAAGCTTGGGCTCACCCAAAAGTAAAGTCTGAGATTAGGACATGAGTGTGAGTGACTTGCTCCCACGAAATAGGAATGATCCTGGGGGGATGCAATAGGGAACGAGGGACAGTTAAAAGGCATGTTGTTCTCTTCACACTGTGGGCAATTGGTTTCCATCCCCGGGGACTCTTTGAGGAACCAGGGAGAGCATGCTGCAGCTGAAACCCAAAGTGTTCAGGGGGAAGATGGCGCGAGGCACAAAACCATCTCCGACCATCGGAATCTCCCTGGTCCTGGGAAGAAATGAACTTAGTACCCAAATTCTTATTCCTGGAATACAGAGCCATAAGGTCAGGACCATTTCTTTCAAGAAGATAATTTATAAATATTTATAAACATTTGTAGCACACAAGGCAACCTGAAGCACGGGACACTCTGCTGCATTTCCACACATTGCCCACTGGCCTGAGAAACAACCGTGCCTGGAATCGCGGAGTGTAGCTGCTGGAGAAGAGAGAGAGGAGACTGCCCTCCCAGGGCCTTGGATGAGAAAGTGAAAATGGTTAAGTGGATGTCACCAAGGTCAACCAGCTGTTTATTCAAGAGAGAATCAGGTTTCCCTGCCCTCGGGAAGCTGTAAGCTGGCCCTGTACAAGATCTCTCTGGTGAATTAACTTCTGTTTTTCTTTATTTAAGGGAGGAGGGAGTGGGCGAGTCTCCACACTTTGGACATTTGAAACAAGAGGAAGAAGCCTTCTAAATAGAACGCTAAGGATTCCAAACTAATGAGTCCCTATAACCTGTATTTCTGTGGTGTGTGTGTGTGGGGGGGTGTGTTACTGGGGATTGAACTCAGGGGCCTTCTACCTCTGAGCTACACTGCCAGCCCTTTTAAAAATTTTTATTTTGTTTTGAAACAGGGCCTCGCTAGGTTGCTGAGAGTCTCACTACATTGCTGAGACCGTCCTCCTTGAACCAACCTGCAATCCTCCAGTCTCAGCCTCTCAAGTACTGGGATTATTGGTGTGCACCACCACACCTGGCTGCCTGTGTTTCTTTAAGCAGAAAATAAAGGGAACTTAATGGGAGCACTGGGGGCTGGGAAATTTTTGTTCGATTTTTATTCCTTTAGAATTTGTGGTCTTCATCCCAAAGTGTTTAGAGAATCCAATTAACTAGCTAGAGTTTGGTAAAATAATTTGCTCTCTCCTAGTAATGAGAATTTCTAAAGAAATTCCTTAACCTTCACACACTTACTAATCATTTTGAAGAAAGAGGCAAGAGAGACTTTGCAGGGTGGTTGCATAGGCTGAATGCTCAGGGCCGATCGGCTTACCCGAGAGATACCGGGGGAGCTGGAGGGCTGGTGCGCATTCACGTCTTTCTTAAATATGTTTGAGTATTCAGTGTAGACCCGACATTGCACTAATTTCTGGACATACAACAGGGAATCAAATAAACACATACATGGATTTTTGTTTCATTTTCCATCTTCTTTCCATGAGAAATAAATGGTGCCAAGTTGTTTAGCACTTTCAGGACTTTTCCCTGGGCCTCTCTCTGTCACATAGCTGCCAAGTAATGCTCTTTGTAGCTCACCTACTCCTGCCTGCCCCCCACTTCCCTCCACTGCTCTGCAAACTGGCAAGAGGACCCATTTACCCAAGAGATGACCTCTGTAAAGTTTTTGAGGATCTATCATTAAGATGGGCCTCTGAAATTTGCAAGGGACAAATTAAATTAGTGATTGAGAGCTTGTGCTGAAATCAGTAGAGCATTAAGGAAAAAAATTACTGTCAAGGCAAACATCTTAGAAAATAGCTGACAGTGTTATGAACCTATATTCTTTTCCAATTTTCTTTTGAAAGCATGAGAAGAACAATATTATCCAAAAAATAAACCAAAAATGATAGCACCGATTTTTGCCCCCTTGTCCCCTAGGGGAAGCCTGCTCTGTCTGACTTGCTCCCTGGTGGGTGACCCAGTTCTCTGAGTTGGGAGTGCTAGTCTGAACCACAGCTCAGACAGGCTGCCTGACCCTGGCTGGCCTCTCAGAGAGCCTGGACGGCAGGCAGGCAGGCACTGGCTAAGGCTGTCGCTCTGCATGTGTCAGCTTTGCTAGCTGTGGCCTGTCACCGAGCACTGCCTCTGCTCAGAGGTCCCTAACACCAGGCCCACCCCCATGTTGGATCACTGAGCTACTAACATCAGTCAAGATGGTTCTTAACACACTACACTTCTCTCCACTCGCCTCCATCCAAGCTCTTTGGGGGTCTACCCCTGAGTTAGAGGACAGCTCAGTCCCGCTGGCCCCGGCCTCACTGGAGGATTCACTGTGTTTTGTTTCATGTCTTATTTAGGCCATCACCTGTCCCTTGGCAGAGCTGACGCTGTCCAGATGATGGCTGACTGTGCCCAAAATTCACACTTACTGCGTTCATGCCCGGGGTGCAGCCATCCGTGGATGTCATCCACTCATCGATGCTTCTAGGATTCTGAAACAGGTCTGAGACCAGAAGTGCATTGTTAACTCACATGGTAAGGTGTTAGAAACTTAAACTGATCCTGCGTAGAGCTCGGCAGAGTTGGCATTCAAAGAAAATGCCTCACAAAGGGGAGACAGGGGCTATTTATTCTGGGTGATCCCCATTTTCACATCAATGGTTTGCGCTATTTGATCATTTTTTCCCACCTCTTTGGCTAAATTTAAAAACTGAATTCCTAACCTATATACATCTATATCATTATATTCTTGTTATTTTTGTTTTGTTTATTTATTTTGGTGCTGGGGATTGGACCCAATGCTATTCTACCTCCTAGCTACACCCCCATCCCTTTTTTATCTTATTTTATTTTGAAATAGGAGCTCACTAATTTGCTGAGGATCTTGGTAAGTTGTTGAGGCTGGCCTTGAACCTGCGATCCTCTGTCTCAGCCTGCCAAGTGCTATGATTATAGGTGTCATTAAGGAAGTCATGGAGGAAAACAGAGAAAAAGAGAAAGAAAGTAGATAGAAAATGTAAAAAAAGAAAAATTACACAGCAAGCCGGAGGGTAGAGCAAAAAACGCAATTTTATCAGATAGACACATGATCTCCCCAAGTTTTTCTGGGGGCAGCCACATTCCAGGTGCCACACTTCCAACCCTCTCTTTTAGTATGCTACCTTTGCTTTCCACCAGCCTAGAATTTTAGAATTCTGGGAGAAGGGTGAAGCCAGTAGTAATCCCTTCTCTTGTTCAGTGAAGAAAGCTCAGTGTCATCAACCCCAGTGGCTTCAAAGATTTGGGAAAATGAGACACAACTCCGTATTAAAATATGATTAGGGAAGCAGATGCCTGGCTGAGGCCCAGTTTCCACCCACTCCAAGGGAATTAACATGATTCCAAGAGTATTCATTGGTTCTAAAGGCTTGGGCACACTGTATCTGTTTGCAAAAGTCTATTTCTGCTTGTATTTGAGTGACATGGGGAGTCAATGAAGGGTTTTAAGCAGAGAGGGATGGATCTAACTTAAGGTTCAAAGAAATTACTCTGCTGTGTAGGCATCGGACTGTGATCATGTGGTGTAGTTAGAGAGAGTAGCAAGGAGCGCAGGAGAAGCAGGAAGGTCACTTGGCAGGCTCTTAGACTAACCTAGGCAAGAGGTGATGGGGGCTTGCAAAAGATGGTAGACAGGCCTTGGAAAGACAGGATTTTCTGATATTGTCAGAAATACACATTAGATCCTCTTTTGTTAGTATTGCTAGATTTGATATCTCTAGGAATTTTGCTCCCATATATCAACAATAAGGGCCAAATTCAGTATCAGCTTAAGGAAAGTAAACTAATTAGTTCTCCCCAAACTTCACTTTCCCTACAAATCCCCTGAAGATTGAGTTAAAACACAGAGTTGAGGCGAGTAGGTCTGAGATGAGGCCTGACAGGCCCAGGCGATGCTGATGGTCCAGAGATAGGAAAATGAAAGATGGACAGATAGTAACTGGCCATGTAAAATCCAGAGCTTCTAGAGTAGATACTGATAATCTCATTATCACCGTGACTGCATGCAAAGTTTCTGGGGATCAATCATGAAGCATTTGCCACTGTTTATTACATCTCGGCAAGTAGGTTGATGGATAGATTACTATCGATTTCTGTCTTGTTCCTTTTAAAATAGACTGATTTTTCAGTTTGCAGGTGTTTATCTCTGCCAATGCTTCTTACCCAAATTAGTAGCAATAGGTTACACTAGCTGTGCATGCATAAAATCGTCCAACATGGCAGACTCCAAACTATGCGCACATATTTAACTCTTAAAGATCACAACAAAAATGTGAAGTCAGAGCTCATTAAATTAGAGACTGATTTAACCAAATGATTGTGCAGCCATTACACAGGTGTTCCATTTCAGAAAGTATTAGAGCATAGTGCCGGGGGCCTCAAAGCTAATTTCTAACCTAGACTAATCATGCCAGGAATAACGACCTGCCGTTACTGCCTTGTGAATCAGCCCCTATGATATTTAAAATAATTAAGATCAAAGCCGAAGTAGGTCACTGAATTCACCAGTCATAAAACGTTAGGACAAAACCAAAGGCTGTACTTGTTGGCTCAACAATCTTTAATGCTCAAGTTATAAAACGGCGTTAAGAGGAACAGAAAAAAAAAGCGTCGTCTTCAAAATTGTTACTCCCCCTCCCCCTACACACTAAGGAATGGCCAGAGAGCGAGGCGAGTCTCGCGATGAAATGGTTCTTCCAAGCGAAAGTACCCCTCAAAAGCCATGCTGAGAGAAAAGGCCAGCATGGAGAGATGGGCTGATGGCCTCTGTCGGCTGCCTGGCGGCCATCCCAAGAGGTGAACTGGGATGAAGATTTGCTTCCCATTTGTAGGCGGTTGGAAAGAAGTGTGAAATGAATTGGTCTGTCCGGGCTCAGTTCCCAGGAAAAGGGTGGCTTTCATACCCCAAACTCCCACCCAAACTGGCAGGGTGCTTCAAGCCAAAGATTTAGACAGTCAAATAAGTGCTAATTGAGTTAGAAGTTTGGCTAGGAAGTGGGTTGACAATTAAGTTCAGCAAAGGTCCTTTACTGGCCCAGCTACTCGCCTGGAGAGGCTCAGCATGGCACAGAGGCAGAAGCCTTCCCAATCCACTAGGAAGACTTTGATTGACATTCCTAATCTGTGGCTGGAACAAGTGTGAGACAGCAGAGGGGTCAGTGGCCTGGGCGGAGAGTTGCAGAGGAAGCTCTGAAGTTGATACTGAGGATGGATCTGTTCACACGATGCCAGTGGAGATGCACAAGTCTGCAGAGTCACATTGAGGAGCTCATGGAAAAAGAAGAATTTTTATTTTGAGAGAACATTTGTGAATAACTTTATTTTGCTGTTTTCTGTTACCAGGGTCCCAACAAGTTTGTTCTTATTATCACAGTATTAATAAAGCAGCATTTTCAGATAATAATAAATGCTGGTAAGCCTGTGAGGGGAAAAGAATACTTATATACCTTTTAGTGGGATTGTAAATTAGTACAACCACTATGGAAATCAATATGGATGTTCCTCACAAGACTAGGAATGGAACTACCACATGAACCAGCTATACCACTCCTTGGTATTTATCCAAAAGAATTAAAGTCAGCATACTATAGTGATATATGCATACCCATGTATAGAAGCACAATTCACAATAACCAAGTTATGGAACCAGCCGAGGTGTCAACAGATGAATGGACAAAAAGCATGTGATATATATACACAGTTTATCTGTATATACAGGAGTTTTTCAGCTATAAAGAAGAATAAAATTATGCCATTTGCAGGAAAATGGATGGAACCGGAAAGCATTATGTTGAGCAAAATAAGACCATCAGGGGTCATACATTTTGTCTTATATGTGGAGGTTAGAGACAAAAAAGGAAAGGGTAGGGGGTTCCCATTAAAATAGAAGGGAGACCAGTGGATTGGACGAAGGGGTTCCAGAAGGAGGGAGATGAGGAGGGGAAAGGATGGATCGGGGAATGAGATTGACCAAATTATGGATGTGTATGTACAAATATGTCACTATGAATCTCACTATTATGTATAATCCCGATGTACCAATAAAAATAGAAAAAAGGAGAAAGCAGTATTTTTACTTAACACTCTCCCAGGCTTCACTGTCACTCTACACTGCTCTTGTTGCTTTGCCCATGTTGCCCCACACTTCACCACAACCCTCAGAGGTAAATAACAGTAATCAACTCTTTACAAGCGGGGAAACCGAGGCACAGAGATGCTCAAAAACTAATAAGTGGCACACCTGACATCCAGAAATGGTAGAGGAGGGCGTCTGGGTCGAAATAGATGCAGAGAATGTTCCAGGAGAAGAAAGGAAGCAACTTTTTATTATTCTATTTGGAAGGAAGGAAGATATATAAAAACCCCAGAGAAAATTTAATGACCCTCTTCACTGCCCCTTTCCCACAAGTGCCAAAACGAAAGCCCATTAATAAAGCTTAAAACTAAAATTTAGGACAGATAAAAGCAAGTCCTCATTACCCAACATATAATTAACTGGGGAATTCACAGCTGTGGGACATTATGGGGAAGGATGAGGCTTGCCGATTCAAGCTTCTGATTTTCAAACAAGGTGTTAAAACCAGGCAACCAGATCTCGTCGTTTCTAGCCATAGCAGAGGCTGCTCTGCCGCAGATGATGAGGAGAAGTCCAAACCTGGAAAACAGCTCCCATGGATTAAGGAAACGGAAGTCAAATACACGTCCCCTCCCTCCGCTAAATATACCTGCCTTTCCTGAGTTCACTCCTTCCCCCTTTCCTGAGGGGAGACGGTTCCATCTCCTGCCATCATCGCAGGCTTCTGTAGCGACTCACCTTGCTCGCTGCCTGTCAGCCTGTGCAGAACCACCTCTCCACAAAGCCTGAGTACACCGAAGCCCATCATGCCCCCTGCCTCCACAGGCTGGTACCCACCGGCTCGAGAACACTCCCCACATCCGCTGAGGACTTGGAGGCCCAGATAACACTCTTCTTAGATCACCGTATTCAGCCAGGCATGGTGGTGCACACCTGTAATCCCAGTACTTGGAAGGCTGAGACAGGAGGATCGCAGGGTCATGGCCGGACTCTGCAACTTTAGCAAGACCCTGTTTTCAAAGTAAAAAATAAAATAGGGCTGTGGGTATATCTCAGAGGCAGAATGCCCCTGAGAGTTCAATTCCTAGTACCACAAAAAAAGGAAGGAAGGAAGGAAGGAAGGGAGGGAGGGAGGGAGGGAGGGAGGGAAAGACACCATATCATCATATTCTTGACAACTGGCAACATCCAACTAGGCAAGACAGCCATTATCAGGTCCCTACAATGCTCTGTCTGCTGGACCCCAATGACTAAAAGTTCTGTTGTCTTTTGCCAATCTACATCCATGGACTAGTCATGAGTTTCAGGACTGTTCCACTTCTGAATTCCTTTTGTTGTTGTTTTTGTGCTGGAGATGGAACCCAGGGGCATTCTACCTCTGAGCTCCACCCCCAGCCCTTTTTGGTTTTTATTTTGAAAAAGGGTCTTGCTAAGTTGCTGAGGATCTCACTAAATTGCTGAGGTTTGCCTCAAATCTTTGATCCTTCTGTCTCAGCCTTCCAAGTACTGGGATTACAGGCCTGTGCCACCACGCCTGGCTTGAAATCTTAATTCCAAATATTTTGTTCTCTAAGCACTTTTTTACCTCTTTCTCAGTCTTCCACTCTTCAATTTGACTTTTCAACCTCTAACTTACCTATTGGCTCCTTTTTACTTTGTCCTTTCCCTCACTACCAATCCTTACATCAGTCTAACCACCTACTTCTTTTCCTTTTATAGCCAGGTGTTCAAGTACTGGTGGAAATACACCATGCCAGTTCGGAGATTGGTGACACTACCGAAAGGTACAAAACCTTGACAACAGATCTATAGAATTTTACTGTTTCCAGGAAACATGATTTAATCCCTGGCCTCTGGCAAGAAGTGACTAATTAGCTGGAGACCCCCTACCTCTGTTAGGCTCAGCCCAGGTAGAAGTATTAGGCTTCAGATAACTTGGGCACAGTCCAAATTCTCTTATACAATAAACTCTCAGGTTTAACTGAGTTCTTTTTCAGTTCTAAAATTGTATTGTATGCAATGCTGCGGGAAGCTAGTGATGTTCAGGAATCTTTTATGCATTTTAGTGGCATTTGTTTGCAAAGAACTTACCTATAGTGCTCCATGATATGCTTAATGATGTGGTTCCGAGATGGTAGTGAAGTGGAGGTAGAAGGCAAGCCTTCCATAGGTGCAAGCCTACGTCACAGCTTCAAAGGGTTGGGAACAGCCCAGAGGCTCACAGTTTAGAACCCCTGTTACTTAACATCATTTACAATAACAAACAGTGACAACAACAAATACTTTCCTCCTGGACCAGTATCAATTGCTGTTTCTTTCCAAAATCATCCTCAGTTTCAAATCTAATCTTTTTTGTTTTTGCTTCACTGAATAGATCATAATAAAAACTTGTGTATTTGATATTATTCCACATTAGTAATATTTGCACATAAATGAAGATTTCCACCTTTTACTACCATTAAAAGATATCTGAGCCAGGCATGGTGGTGCATGCTTGTAATCCCAGTACTTGGGAGGCTGAGACTGGAGGATCCGGGTTCGCAGCCAGCCTCAGCTACTTAGGCCCTCTGCAACTTAGGCCCTCCGCAACTTAGCAAGACCCTGTTTCCAAATAAAGAATAAAAAATAGGGCTGGAGGTATAGCTCAGAAGTAAAATGGCCCTGGGTTCCATCCCCAGTACCACAAAAAAAAAAAAGATGTATCTGTTAGGCATCTTTCTAAAACTGATTAAATTCTTCCCACCATCTTAAGAGTAATTAATATATAGAGAGCACTTTGCTATTTATTGAATTTGCAGAATTCTCTTGTTAAGTCTCAGGACTGGTGGCATCCACTAGGCTGCTTGGTGACTGTTTATGATTCCTTCTGGGTTTTTGTCTTTGTTCTCAAAGTTGAGATGGCTGGAAAAATGACCGACAGATAAGTTGGTTGCCAAATCACAACACAGATGTGCTGTTACCTCAGCGGTGTCAGGAGGTTTGACAGCAGCCTCTCTACATTCCCCCAAGAGTGGTCTCCATTCTGCAAACACCATAGATGGTCTCTGAGGTCTATGGAGAGTAACATACTCCACTCAAGAATATGAAAAATTAAATCATTTGTAATTTTTAAACCTTTTCACATCACCTTTGGTTTCAAACTAAGGACTACATTGCTGGATCTCAAACTGTCTTTGGTGACTCTTCACCAGGCTGTGTGCAGGGTCTGGTGGATGGGAGGGGACAAAGGTCAAGTGAGTTTACTACTGTGGGTTTTGGTCAACTCCGTTTTCAGCTGAGGGTGAGACCCCCAGCTTCTCTGCCCCTCCAGACTCCAGTGTCGAGTGGTTGCAATGTCATAGCACCCCTCCCCACCACACAGTGAACTTTATCAATGGAACGCAGAGCCCAGTGAGGCCTGCAGAGCCTTCTGTGGCTGGCAAGATGTGAGTCACATTTCACAACTTCGAGCTTAATACATGTTGGGCACTCAGTAAGCATTTAATGAACAAATGAAGGGATAAAGAGACGAAGGACCCCACTTTAATATTGCTAGAAATGAATTAATAACACAAAACAGCATTGCTCTGAAAGCTAGAAATTCCTTTTTTGAAAATCTGAAGCACATCTAAATCTCATTTGGTCACCTCTCTGGAGAGCAGAGAGGTAAAATCTTAAAGTCAGGTCCAAGGAATTCTCCTTAGGAAACTGGTAAAACAATTGAAATTATTGAACAGTTGATTGAAATTATTGAACAATTGATTTTTGTTATAAAAATCAATAGGGACATGAATTTTAACAATGTTCAAAAGCCCAGTACACCCATCAAAATAATTCTGAAGATATAATAGTATACTGCTACTTATTGATGGAATTATTTCCAAATACTAAAAAGAGAAAATGTAAAACATTGGTGACCTTGTCACATGAGAAACTGATGAATGGACTAAAAGGAAGGATGGAAGAGAGGAAGGGAGAGAGGGAGGGAGAAGGAAGAGATGAAAATGTGATATCCTCTGTGTTAGCTTTTTGTCCTGTGACAAAATACCAGAGAAAATAAACTTAGAGGAGAAAAGGGTTATTGTGGCTCATAGTTTCAGAAGCTCCAGTCCATGGTTGGCTAGCTTTAGGGCAGAAACATCATGGCAGAAGGGCAAGGCCTAGGAAAGCTACTCAGCTCCTGGCAGCCAGAAAGCAGAGAGGAGAGAGAGAGAGAGAGAACAAAAAAAAAAAAGTGAGATGAAGAGAGAGAGAATGAGGAAGGGCCCAGGGAAAAGAAACCCCCTTCCAGAGCACACTCCCAGCTACCTGCTTCCTCACGCCAGGCCCCACCTCCTACAATTTCCACCACCTCCCAATAGCCTGTTCAATTTTGAACCCATCAATGGATTAGTCCATTGATGAGGTCAGAGCCTGCCTTATCCATTCACTTCCCCTTCGCCCACCTCTGCACACTGCTGACCAAGCCTTCAACACATGAGCCTTTGGGGACACTCCAGATACAAACTATAGCAGCCTCCAAGTTAATGTTTCTTAATACCAAAGAGCGACAGAATTATTCTCATTATTTCCAGGAGCAACACGTGGATATTAGGTGGATATGCATTTCCAGAGGAAGCGTGTTCGCAGCTGGAACTGCCCAGATGTGAGACAGCCACCTTGGGGAAATTGCCTTCCTTTCGTGGTATCAAATCACAAGGGAAAAGACGAAGCCAGGTGGATTTCAGGAAGCCCCTCACCTGTGTCTTTCCTTCAGGGCATTTGTAAAAATCTCCCCAATTACAACCTCGAAAATAAAGCGCACCAAGGTGAGAAGCCAGATAAAAGGTTCTCAGACATCCACAGTCCACACCACAGCTTTTTGGCCATTATTTGAAACTTACCAGGTGGCAGACATGGCAGGAACTGAACTCTCCAGAGGGCCCTGGCTCTGCAGTTCACAACACACGAAACTGGAGCCCGTCTTTGGCCTAACCACAATAAATACTTATTGAATTAAAACACAGGCAGAAGTGGAGGCAGGCGGAGTGAAGTGGTGACAACTGCCCTCCCAGACATTTCTAAATACGCCAGAGAAACTTTCAACCACATGTTAGAACTTTATAAATTATGTGTAAACACGACCTCTGAAAGAATTCCAGGGTCAATGTGGCCGAGAGCGACTTCTTCCGTGAATCATAGCTAGGACAGTCATTTTCGAACTCTGCATACAATTTTCCACATATTTTCCAAAATAAGTGGTGTTGGGAATACACACATGGTTCAGGCTTTCTCCTGCCAGCTGCCCGTTCCTCCTCACCACACAACATTTTCCCTGTAATAGTTCTCTGCCTGGTTCAGGATGGCCCACCTATCATTGCCATCCTTTCTTCTTTTCTCTCCATCCTTCTCTACTAGAACTGCCATAAATCATCCACGACATTCTGCAGAGAAAGTACAAATGGGAAAAGAGGGCCAAACCCTACCCACTACTTCACGCTAATTTTAGTTTGTGCCTCTGATGTATTGACTCCCACAAGTGGAAGAGACGTGGGCAATTCAGTGAGAATGGCCAGGCGTCCTTGCCTCTAATAGTGCCCTAATAATATGGATGAAATAAATAAAATTTATGGAGCACAGACTTGTTCAGGCAACTCTATAATGTGGGAGCTATTAGGATTTCTATTTTAGACATGAGGAAACTCTCCTAAAGTTATGCTGTTAGGGAGGGAGGAAAATAGAATTCAGGTTATAGCCATTCACGCTACAGGTCAAGCATTTGACCATTAGATTACCTTTCCATCAACCCACAACTCTTTAAAACTCAAGGTCCTTTCTGGCTCCTCCCCTCTCATTAACTCTTCCATGTAAATGATTGACAAGTCTTGTTTTTCTTCTGAGATTCTTACAGACCCTCTCCTCTTTGGCAATTCCACCACCACACCTGCTGTAAGCATTCTAGTGAGCTCCATTGGGGAAGTACTCTTATTTTTTATCTTTCTTTCTGGTCTGGGGATTGAACCCAGGGGCATTCTACCTTCGAGCTATATGCCTAGCCCTATTTTATTTTTTATTTTGAAACAAGGTCTCGCTAAGTTGTAGAGGGCCTCGCTAAGTTGCCGAGGCCAGCTGCAAACCTGTGATCCTCCTGTCTCAGCTTCCCAAGTACTGGGATTATAGGCTTGCAACACCACACCCAGCTGGAAGTACTTTTCCTAAAAAATAAAAAAACTACTGTTAGGGAAAATCAACATTACAATTCTGCCACATTTCTCTCCACCATTTTTCTTCAGTTTTCAACTGAGAGTGAGACCCCAGAAGAGGGTGTTTTTGTGAGTCCAAAGTAGAGATGCCTGGCCCGACAAGGGTATTACTATTATTATTGATTCACATATTTATTTGGATGAAAAGACAACAAAAGGGAATATTTGCGATTAATAATAGAATCATACATTTGGAATCCAAACCCAGCAACTTGTTCTTTCTAGAACGTTCCTCCCACTCTCAGCCTGCACATTCCTGCTTCTTTCTTCTCAGTGAAGATGGTGGAATCCACAGCCCCGTTCAAAGCCAGGCTCCTGGTAATGACCCCAGTCACACTATGGCTGGTCTTCCAAGCAGAAATTACTCTTTCTTCCTCTCCTACTTGCTCAGAGCTTTAAACATATTGAAATCATTGGCAAGTATTAGAACAGGGCTCTCCCTTTTTACTGCCCATTCTTTACCATGGACATTCAGTGGCCGTTACTAAATAAATAATTTAAAACCTCTAGGGCTGCCGGGCGTGGTGGCGCACGCTTGTAATCCCAGTACTTTGGGAGGCGGAGACCAGAGGATCCGGGTTCGCAGCCAGCCTCAGCTCTTTTTCTCTCTCTCTCTCTCTACTTAGTGAGGCCCTCCGCAACTTCGTGAGACCCGGTTTCAAAATAAAGTATAAAAAATAGGGCCGGGGGTGTAGCGCAGAGGTAGAACGCCCCTGCGTTCAATCCCCGGTACCGCAAAAAAAAAAAAAAAAAAACCCTCTAGGGCATAAATTAATGTTTGGTTATGGAGTCATATAAGTTGGTTAGAATTTACCTTTCAAAAACATAATTAATTTCAATTTTCGTATTCAGAAATTGGACTTTTTTTAAAGTCAATTCCAATTTCGAATACTGCTTCTCACCAATCCCAGAAAAGAGTGAGAGGTCTTGGCAGTTTGCACGTTTCACATCACTCACGCAGATACCGCCAACTCCCTTGTCAGACGCATCCCCTGACTTCCGCTCAGAAACAGGGGCAGATGGACAGAAGCAGGGCTTCCCAGGAGGCCCCACATTGACACTCCACACTTCAAACAATTCCTGGACAGGCACAAGCAAACCACTTCATGACTCTTCAAGGTCTTTCCCCAGTGAAGCAAGCCTTCTGTTGTAACGAGGTGATGTCCAACGTGGGAACAGGAGACGTCAGGGCGTTCACAGCTCCAGTCCGTCACAAGAATCCCCATCTGAAGGCTAGGACCTTTCACCTGGGGTCAGCGGTGCCATCCACATAGAGGTTCCTGGAGAATGACGTTGCCAGTTTCAAAGGCAGATTAAATACCCACCCTTTCCCCAATTCTCTCTCTTTTCCCTCTCTCTCCCCCTACCCCACTTTCTCTCTCTCTTTCCAAAGACTCCAAGATCCTATTAAGGAATGTTATGGTGGTGGTGGTACTGGGGATTGAACCCAGGGGCATTCTACCTCTGAGCTGCACCCCCAGCTTTTTTTATTTCTTAGTTTGAAACAAGGTCTTTCTAAGTTGCCAAGGGTCTTGCTAAGTTACCAAGGCTGGCCTCAAACCTGTGATCCTCCTGTGTCAGCCTCTCAAGTACTAGGTTTACAGGGTGTGCCACCACACTCTAGCTCTGGTAAGGAATTTAGGGAAGAACTTTCGGTCCAGCCTCAGAGGTTGTGAAGGAGGGGAAGAAATAGCATGGGATGAGGAGAGTTGGAGAAACAGTCTTAGTCTGAAAATCCCAGGGACATGCGAGGTAGAGTCTACAGAGACTCTTGAACGAAGGATTTTAGACAAGATCTAAAGAGAAAGAAGCTACTTAATAATTTAATAGTGACAACTTCGACTTTATTTTGGGGCATGGGGAAGGAAGAAATTACACATGAGTGGATTTAATATTCCAGGATGGTGGCTTCAGTGCTGAGGAAAGGTTTTTGCCTACCAGAGGGAAGTGTATAGTGACTTGGATTTGATTTAATCTTTTTGCATATGTACAGGATGGTGATGAGCCGTAGCCTTCTGCCTTTGGACACTATGTTCTGTGTTATGGTATTAGGGCAGGTTTATACCTGCTTTGATCTCACCTAATTACTGTCAAACAGTGGAATTCCACAATTTATCCAAGAATATCCTAATGAAGCAATATTCCTGGATGTTGCTCAAAGGGTCTGATGATCCATCTATAATGTTCTAGTAATAAAAGCTATCATTAACTGAATGCTTAGTCTGGGCCGGGCACAGGCTAAACTGGCTATGTGCGTGATCTTGTCGAATCACCTTGTCAACTCCACTTACTGTGTAATAGAGCCACTACCATCCATATCTTACAGATGAGGAAGGAAACTGAGGCACTAGAAAATGAAGTGGATTTCCCAAAGTTGCTGAGCAATAATTGTTAGTGCTAGACTTCTAAACCCAATCAGAATTCAGAGTCAACATATGTAACCAGTGTGTATGTATCCTTCTCAAACAAAAAGTAACAGGTGTTTAAAAATATGAAGCTATAATACCTAGTCTGGGTGAGGATTAAAGCCAAAAGTATTTTCATATTGCTGGTGAAAATGTCACTTGATGCATTTATTTTTAAAAGTAATGTAGCAATGCTTATTAAAATTAATAGTGCACATAACCTTTGATCCTGCATCCTTGCTCCCAGAAGTTAACCCTTCGAGTGTAAAAGCATAATAAGAACAAGGGTATATAATATGAATTCTAATCTTACAAGAGGAAATGCTAAATAAACTATGACATAGTTGTACCATGAAATATTATACAGCCCTTAAAAGGAGCAGGGTAGATCTATCTCGTCTGATGACTTGAAGAAATTGGGAAGAAATCAATATGTAATATATATGCCATTTTTGTAAAAACTGATTCCAATTTTTAAAGCAGCAAGACTTTTGTATGACTGTATGTAATGGTGGGTGCATGTTATTATGTTTGTCAAACCCCAGAGAAAATACAACACAAAGTGAACCCTAAACTGTGGACTTCAGTTAATAATTATGAATCAATATTGGATCATAAAATATAACAAATGTACCACACAAATGCAAGATGTTAATAATAGGGGAAATTGGGGGGGGTATGTGAAAGCTGTACTTCCTGCTCATATTTTTCGTTAACTTACAACTATTCCAAAAACGAAGGTTTATTAACTTAAAAATTATTATAGACCATGATACATTTTTAGTATAAATTTAAATACAATCATAAACACAGAGAAAATTTTGAGTTACGCCTAACTGCAGAGTTAAGGGGGTGGAAGAGAATTGGTTGAGGGAGTAAAGCAAATAATAATAATAATTCTTTTAATTTTTAAACTTCCAAGATGAAAGCAATACACATTCTATGATAGAATTTATGTGAAATTCTATGCATATGTATGTGAAGAAAAACATGTAGCTGGACAAACTCATCTGGAGTTTTTTCCAAAGACTTTTAGAATTCTTGATTCTTTCACATCCTAAATGTTCCATTGAGTAGCCAAGTGTTTTTTTTTGGGGGGTGCTGAGGATTGAATCCAGGGGCATTCTACTTTTGAGCTATACCCCTAGCCCTATTTTAGTTTTTATTTTGAAACAGGGTCTCACTTAAGTTGTGAATGGCCTCACTAAGTTTCTGAGGCTGGCCTCGAACCTGCAATTCTCCTGTCTCAGCCTCCCAAGTACTCAAATTACAGGTGTATGCCACCATGGCCAGCTCCAAGTGTCATTTTCCTCTGCTTGCCTTCAAACCATGAAGGTAATAATTGGTTAATAATTGGTAAGAGGGGCTAATAATTGATAAGAGGCTACCACTAAACAAGGTATTAGATTCTCAGACTGAGCTTTGCACTAAGCAAAACCAAATGATGAATTTGAGGTTGCTGCTAGAGGTAATAACTTCAGTCGCACTTTGATCTTATTGTCTTTACTCCAAAGCCAAAATAAAATAATAAGAAGGGTTCCACAAGATGGCCTGAGAACTTTCACTGGTGTTTGTGTATAAATGGGCATAAACTACACAGTACTTTACAACAGAGATCTTTCAAACAAGATTCTAAGATGTTAGTCTACATCACCACACACACCACCAGCATCCATTGAAGAACCAAAATAAAGATTCCCACCAAAAGAAGTAAAATGATAACACTTCCAATGTCTAGATAATCATTTACTTGACTTATTCAGTGGCTGGAATCCTGAAGTCCACAGTGACATCAGCCTGCACAGGAGGGAGAAGTCCCCTTGCTCCTCCTCCGTGGAGCATTCTAGCACAGGGGGTTGCAGCAGGGTGCGTACCTCCAGGGACGATTCCAACCGTATCCTTCAAGGTGTTCTTTCCTCTAATTAAACCTAATCCCATCACCTCCCGGTGGCCTGGAAGGGCTCAGTTTTCAAGAGTTACTGTGTCGTCTGGCTGCTTCTGAGATAGTTGCAGATGGAGCCAGCCCCACCGAGGCCTGACTTGCTGAACCCTGACAAAAATGTGAGCAGGAAGCAGCCCGGGCTCCTGCAGGAGCGAGCTCACCTGGTGGAATGCAGCTCTCAATTAGCGGCCCCTGCAATTTTCACACCTGGGACGCTTGAGCTTTGAGGGTGCAGGTGGCCTAATACAGGAGTAATTAGTTCCATGTCATTAATTATTTATATGGAGCTTATCACCCCAGGTTGGCAATTTTTGTTGACTCCAAACTGCAGGTGCACAAGGGAAAAGTGGCCGAGGGAAAATGGTGCTCCCGGGCCCTCTTGGAGGTTGGTGCCAGAGAAGGCGATGTCATTCCTAGCGACTGGTGACTCACCGTTGCTATAGTCGCAAAGGCGATTCGGTTTGACTCACGTGGAATTCTATTTTTAATTTGTATCTCACAAGAAAATGGTTCTCCCATTTAATTGTTTTTTAAATTTTTATTGGTGCTTTGTAATCATACATCATGATGCAGTTCAGAGTGACATAGACACACATGCACACAGCACTTGGTGAGCCCCCTCCCATGCCACCACCACACCCTCCCCTTCCCCACGCACAAAATCGAGATTGGCATTGATAATTTTGTAAATGTGCATAGTGTCAATTGAAGTGTTTCCTTCATCAGATCTCCCTCCCCCACCTGCCTCCCTCTCCTAGACCCCCTCTACCACTCCACTGGGCTTTCTCCTCCTTTGTCTGGAATCCCTTTTGTATTCCAGTTTCTCCCTAGCTTCCACATATGAAGGAAAACACAGGAACCTTTATTTTTTGTGTGACTTTTCTCACTTAGCAAAGTATTGTCTAGTTCCATCCATTTTCCTGCAAATAACATACTTTTATTCTTTTGTTAAAGAAAGCAGAGAATGAGAATTCAAAACCACTGCCTTATCAATGAGATCTACTGTTCATGGAAAACTCACAGGGTTTGAAGTAACACTATCAGAAATCCTCTTTATTGACTCCGCCTGCCTGGGTACCTTCCTGGTGAATCCGATTCTACATTGCTTATCAATACTCACCTTCATTCTTACCATCTACAGCCCCAACCTTGGCTTACACAGTCGTGACAACAACCTTTTCCATGACTGACATGACCTCGTCCTTTTGATTCTACGCTTATCAACCTCCCTCTGTCCCTTTATCAGATGCTTGCTTGCCTTCTAATTCCAGTTCCTTATTTCTCCAAATGTTAAGAGAGGGGAGTGAGAGGAAGAGAATCATGCCTTCCCCACACAGATTGCTGGTCCAGGATTTTATTAAGAACTTACAACACAGAACTAGTTTAGATCAGTTTATGGTCAACTTTTCTCTTACTTCTACAGTGGTTTGAAAGCAGAGATTCACAGGACTAATCTCTCAGGGGGAAAGCAGTTTTGAAATGAATGCACTCTGAATGCCGCCTCCATTTGGAGGTAACTGTTAAGCCCTCTTCTTGCAATTCAGTGACTTGTCAGTCCCTGCCTTCTGCAATCACCACCCATAACAGATTAACCAGGATCTTGCAGGACACAGAGTCGCTCCTGTCTTCGTCTCCCAGTCTCCCAGGGCTGGATCTGCAGCAATGTCCCAACCATGCTGATGGTTTATGGTCAAGTAGCCAGGTGACCACGCTGCACAAACACAGGAGCAACTTCTTTTCTTTTCTCCTTCTGCTCTTTCTTTCTTTCTTTCTTTCTTTCTTTCTTTCTTTCTTTCTTTCTTTCTTTCTTTTCTTTCTCTCTCTCTCTCTTTCCTTCCTTCCTTCCTTTCTTTTTCTTTTCTTTTTTTGGGGGGTTACTGGGTATTGAACTCAGGAGCATTCTACCTCTGAGCTATGCCCCCAGGCCCCCTCTTTTTTAATTTTTTTAAACAGTCTCTCTAAATTGCTGAGACTAACCTGGAACCTGCAATTCTCCTGTCTCTGCTTCACAAGTACTGGGATTCCAGGTGTGTGTCACCACGCCTAGCTAATGTCTCCCTTTTGAATGAGTAACCAGCCAGTGTGGCCCTCAAAGATTGGACTTGCACCCCTGATTTAAAAAAAAAGAAGGCCAACCCAATCCTGCATCACCCAATACTGTAAATTCAGTATTTCAAATTAATTTTTCATTCTACCTGTCTGGTTTTTACTATGAGAAAATTCTGGTGCATATAAAATGAATTATAGATAAAATAGAAGGAGTGATGCCAGGTGTGGTGGCGCACACCTGGAATCCCTGTACTTTGGAGGCTGAGACATGAGGGCCGCAGGTTTGAGGCCAGTCTCAGCAACTCAGCCAGGTCCCTCAGCCACTTAGTGAGACCCCCTTTCAAACTAAAAAATTAAATAGTTCTGGGGGTGTAGCTCAGAGGTAGAACACCCCTGGGTTCAATACCCAGTTCCAAAAAATAAGTGAACAATTACAGTTCAGGAAGGGGCACACACACCTCTCTCTGCCATTATAGTAAAGAGAAGTCGCTTTAACATTGTATACATCAGATGTTCTCAAAAGGAGAACTCCCCCAATAAATAATACCAACATCCTTTGGAAGTTTTTTAGATATGAAAATTCTCAGTCCCAACTTACATCTTCAGAATAACAAGTTTGGGGTCTGGGGCCCCAAATCTGTTTTGACAAGCCCTCCAGGGCATTTCAGTGCCCCTGATGTCTGCATTGCTTAGCCAAAGATCTAAAGGTTTTTGCCCTTAGTCAATTCATCTAAAATCGTGAATGGTAATAGTATAGTAAATTTAACTCTGGTTTAAAAGTTTGAGGAGTTCATCTCTACTTCGCTTAGTCTAGTTGAAATCCTTGTACAGCCCCCATAACGTGGGGATCGGTTCTCTCATGGGTAAGGTAACCATATTACATCATTTAAACCACAGATTCTTGGGAATAATAGCAGGTGCTGTTATAATTACATAGGGACAACAGACATAAATTTGAGTCGTCCTAGGCAAAGAGAGGCATATGGAGACTTTATTCTTTTGGAAAATAAAGATTGGTTTAGTTAAGCTAGAGACAGCTCAAGTGCTGTCAAGGTCTGATTTTTTTTTTTTAACCACAGAAACCCTAAAATTTTCAAGCAGAAATTCAAAACTAGTGTCTTTTTTTTCATTATTTCAAATCTAAAGAATTATTGCACCTCTCCATTTTATCATTACATTTTTAATTATCTTTCCTAAAAGTATAGTTGAAGCTCTAGAAGATCAGCCTAAGGTGTAGAATGACCAAGGTAAAGTTTGAAAATCCAAAATTTGCAAAGCCCTGGTCCAAAAAGAATGCCGCCTCAGCGGCTAAAATATCCCACTAACCATGTGTTAGTTTGACTTATTCAGAAATAGGAAAGAAAACAGTTTGGTGGAGGAGTATTGTGTTAGTGTTTGGCTAGAGGGTTTTTTTGGTTTTGTTTTGTTTTTTGGTTTGAGGTTTCTTTTTTCCCTGTTAAATTAAACTGGAGTTATGTGATATCTTGAAAGGTGGGACAGTTAAGCCCAAAGGTTTTCAATCTACTTGAAAAGTTTCGACAGATGGAAGACTGTATGATTATCAGCTCCCTGCTGGTTCCCCACTCTCCCAAAATTAAATCAGAAGGAAAACAAATAACTGTCATCTAATAAATATATACTTTGAACACAGAGAAATCAAAAAGACAAAAGCCTATGGAGAAAACAGCATCTTTCCTCTCAAGCCATAAATGGTAGTGAACGTGCGTGTTACAGAGAATATTTTGAGAATATTTTCTATTTCGTTTAATATCATGGCATAGAAAATTCCTTCAAAGTTTAGCATTTTCAGTTTTCTTTCAGGCTGAAAAAACATTGATTTAGGAAAACTTGAAATATATAACTTTTCTCCAGAAGATTCATGAATTTCAAAGTGTTTTTCTTAGTGGTTTTATCTTCCAGTAAACCACTGAGTCCAGCTTTCAGAAACTTACTCCTGATATCTAAATGAAAGGTTTAATCCCTGTCACAAGAGTGCTGAGAAATCAAGCAGACAAGAAGCACTGAATGAGCACGTCATATTTTCATAATAGTGACTTTGTGAGAGTGATCTGCATCATACTGATAAGTGAAACTTTGTTGTTCAGGTTTTTTGTGTTTCTTTTTAAATCATCTCAAGTGTGTTTTCCCTAAACAACATTATTCAACTATAGAAAGGTTTGGCAATCTCTGCTCTCAATGATCCCTTACAACATTTATTTAGGAAGAGCTCCTAATATGCACAATACTACGTGATGTTCATAATCTGCAAAACAATGACACGAGGTGGAGCGATCAAACACAAAATGATAGGGATCGTGCTGTGCACGGTGATGAAAAGAAGATAGGAAAGAAACATTCCTAATATATGAACATTCCTAATATATTCCATTAATCTATGAACATTGCTGATTTTTAAGCTGGTGATTTTCTTTTTTATACTTTTCACAAATTTGCACATTTTCCAAAAGAGGGCATGTTATTTGAGAGTAGGGAAATAATTCACACTTGTAATTTTAAAGTTGAATGGTACAGGAGAGGAGGAGACTGCTCAGCAAAGATGTCTCCGCTTCCATTTAACAAGTGCCTTTGGTCAGATCACCAGAGGCCATTAAGCAACGGAAAATGTCTTTTAAAACTGTCACAGTCTTTGTCATAATGTGGTACATTTTATAACTTTATTTATTCATTTGATCCTCCTGTCTCATCCTCCCAAGTACTGGGATTACAGGCATGTGCCCCCCCACACCCAGCCATTTTATAACTTAAATATGCACCAATTTCTTAATTCTCAACCTGGCAAATATGGAAAAACTTAGTAAATATACAAAACACTCTCATTTGCATAGTATTATAAGTTACTGTGTACCTAATATAAAAATTGAGTCTAAATTTAGTGACAGCTTCTATTTAGCCATCGAGTAAGACACTAATTAAAATTTTATCCCAGGGCACAATAGTCTTTCATGCTAATTATGCTTAATGATATCACTTTGTAACCACGTTCTTCCACATTGGTTTTCTTTCTAAAGTTCACAAAACATTTTATAAACTTTGAAACCAACCTCTTCATTCTTCAAATTTTGGAAATATGTTGGTAGGTGGCAAGAAGTGTAAGTCTGAGCTCGTCCACATAAGGCACTTTTCACTCTGCAGGAGTGCTGGCCACAGCAGATGGTCCCCAAGGCTGCTGCAGAAGAACCTAGAACCTGTCACTCCAAGCAAGGGAAGGTCATGCCGAGTACCCAGGCAAGGTGGCCAGGCTTCCTAGACGCAGTAACAGGCCACACCGAGAAAGCTAAGCCAAATCGCAAGTGAACAAGGCAGAGCTGAGAAGGCCACCTCATCTCTGCTACCAAGATGCCTTGGAAAAGAGGACAAAGCCCACATTTTTTAACATTTTCTGAATGTCGCAAGAGTGTGACCATGAATAGTGGAATCGCCACCCTTGAAACATATCACCTGGAGTTCATGTTATGGAGTTAACGCTTTTTCAAAAAAGAACCTCCTTAAGATATTTTGTGATTTATAATTTGTGGTAATTCGAGGACCACTTTGTCTATTCCTCTACAGTTTACTTTACTGTTATCTATAGAAAATAGACTGATTAAGCAAATTAATAAGGTAAACAAGGGTGGAGGTGGGGGTGTTTAAATTTACTTAAGAGAACAAATTGTTTTCAAACACATTTACAACTACCGACTGCATACAAACAGTGTTAATTGTATGTGATTCTTATCTATTCATTGGCTAAGTCTAGCAGGCTATTTATTTGCAGCACCTTAGCGTGCTTACCATTACTTTATATACTAAAAACATTCAAACTGCATTTTCTAAAAATATTCCTAGATTCTTATTTTTCATTCTTATCACAGTTACATCACATTCAAAAGATGACACTTTTTAACAAGCGTCTGCATAAAGAGGTATACTTTTTTGTGCAATAAGAGGTATTTTCTTTTGTAAAAATGGTCCCAGAAAACAGCAGATCCACTTGAATGCATAGTCAAGCATTTCTAGTTGTATGGCCTTTGTAATGTGAATACAGAATAGGCTACTTAGCAAGATCTGAAATAAATCTAAATCCTTTATGGAAGTGTGTGGGAGTGTGAGTTTGTGAATACAGGTGTGTGTGTGTGTGTGTGTGTGTGTGTGTGTGTGTGTACCTAACAGGGCTACTGAGTTGTCATTCATCTACCAAATAGTAATTGAATGCTTTTTTATACCAGGCACTTCAAGGTATTTGGGGTGCTCCACTAAAAAAAAAAAAATCAGATGAAAATTCCTGTGTTTTAAAAAAATTATATTCTAGTTGGAGGAGACAGACTATAAATAGTAATCACAATGAATCAGTAAATGCTTTGAAATCTGGAAAAATTAGAACCAGAAGTAAGTTATCAGTAATGTCAGGGGTCTGGGTAGGAGGTGGTTTGCAATTTTAAAAGGTGTGGTCCAGATAGACTTAATCAAGAAGGTAATATTTGAATAAAGATGGGAAGATGATGGGAAATTTTGCTAAGTGCATCTGCAGAGAAGAGGGATCCGGGCAAATGGAGTAGGAGAGCAAAGATCCTGCTGTACTCCAGACATAGCCCATAGCCGTGGGCCAGAGCAAAAAGAGAGCAGGGAAACAAGGCCCAGCTCAGGGAGGCAGATCTGACAGGGCCTCAGTGGGCACCGTAGGTCTTTGACTTTCCTCAGAGATAGATGGGTAAAGAGCCAAGTCAGATGGCCTGGCAATTAGCACATGAATCAGCAATAATTATAATTAATTATCATTATTACATATTCTGTAGGGTCTCCTGCAAAGAAAGACTTTTACCTCATTTGACAGATGGGTAAATGGAAATGCCAACACTTTGTGAGTTGCCAGAATTTAAAATGCCAATTATAGGCAAAACCAAAGTCAGACCCAATTTCTTATAATGTGCTTTTTAAAAACTGGCAATGGAGACGTGACTTGCCACCATCGAATAATATGACAATGTGTTGGTCTTCTAGAAGGAGCGAAGTAGGATCGGCCCCACAGACGACTGCAGTTGTATCTTAGGAAGCTGCAAACACTTTGGAGTCCAAGTGGGATGAGAAGCAGCAGGCCTCCATAAAACGCTCACACACGTGCTTTCAGAGGACCATTTTTAGAGTTGTCCCACTAGTGGCTCTGCCTGCAAACCTGGCCTCACAGTTTTGTATTGATCTCCTTGGAACACTGCGATGGCTGAGGCCCAAATGACTTCTTAAGTCCATAAGGGAATCCTGCACTGAGAGCAGACCAGCATCCAAGGCAAGCTCATCCTTACTGACTTGTGGTTTGTCTCCTCCACAGCAGGCAAAGGATGCTCTTCCAAGGGTCTGCATCCCTAAGAGGCAAACATTGCCTCAAGCACACTGACCCCCAGATGACCTTCCCTCGAAGAACCATCCTCCGTGGAGCTGAGAGTGTGACACCCTCACTGCACATGTGCCAAGCCCAAGCACATCTGCTCTAGCACACTGTCTCCGCCATGACACTAGTTCCAAAAGCACAGGGAGGCCATTGCAGGAGGACATCTCTCTCCAAGATGGCTTCTGCAACGAAACAGGACTCCTTGTCAGCTAGATGGGAGTCAAGCCAGGGACTCCCCTTGACCACAGCTGCTGCGAGTTTTGACATCCAGAGGGCTCTGTCCTTCTTCCATATTGACAAATCACTCTTTCACAGGTCCAAATTAGTTGGCCCTTGCTAAGTCTTCTAAGTAATAAATTATTCTTTGCTACTTGCCTTCAGAGTTCTTTTAAGAGGCCCATGGGCAGGCATGTGGGCAAATGAGAACTCTTTAGCAAATGGGGGCAAATCACCTTCCCCTTGATGTAGAGGAAAAGTCCCACAGGCTGTTAAAGGGACCTCTGTCTGCTTATACAGCATTGACCTGGAGTCCAGATCAATCCTGGTGGAAGAAGGAATACAGGTTGTCAAAGACCTGGGACAGAAAGGCAAAACACGTTTCTTTTTCAGTAAATAGCAGTTGTTTTCCTTTGTGTACCCTGCAGACACAGGCATGCCGCCCTTCCTGGTTATCTGCAGGTTCTGGGGTTTTCCATCCTAGTGCACTCGCTGTTGCCACCTGCTGGTAACATATCATGATCGATGTACAGGGCATGGGGGGGGTTCTTATGGAAAGCACAGATTACAAGCTTAAAGCCACATCAAAAAAGGTCATCATTCCAGGGGACTCAGTCTTCCTTAAGATAGGAAAAGAACAGTCCAGAAAGCAAAGGGAGAGGATCTTATTCATACTCAACCTTCAAGGAGTGATGGTATGTTTAATGTTCTGTTATTCTGCCAATGCAAGAGATTCAGAAGCAATTCAGTTACTTTCTAGTCTCTCTCTCTCTCTCTCTCTCTCTCTCTCTCTCTCTCCTGATTGAATTCAGGGGCATTCTACCTCTGTGCTACACACTCATCCCTATTTTATTATTTTGAAACATGGTCTCGCTAAATTGCTGAGGCTAGCCTCGAACCTGTGAACCTGGCTCAGCCTCCCAAGGACTGGGGTTACAAGCATGCACCAGCAGCATCTTTCTCTCTAGGGAACGTGTTGAGCAAGCACCCTCGTGACTACTAGTGATGCTCTATATTAACTTCATATCTTGAAGACGATGTTTTCAGCGTAAAGGAACTTGACTTCAAATGGAAGAATTCTTTTAGATTTCCTTAAGCCAATTTCAAAGCGGAAGATAATCTTTTCTGCCTGTTTCAAGGAAACTGGGGGCCCCAAGGTTCTGGATCACCACATTATTTATAAACGAGCCCTCAAAAGTGCACAGGCCAACACTCCTAGAAAAACACAAGATAAGCGAATCGTTTGAAGTAAAGCAAATCTATTTTTAAAAGGCCCATGCCAAGCTATAATTTGCTATGCAATATGAAATGGAAATACGTTTTCTTAGTTTTCTCCACACTCTTAAATAGTGAATGCGCTGGTACGCGTTTCCTTGAAAAATTCAGACGTGTCAGAAGCCACTGTGCAGAGCTGTATGTGTTTAACTTGTAACTTTATGGTCATACAATAGGAAGGTTTCAAATAAAAATATACTAAGTGTCAGGAAGTTTGGGACGTAAGGTCCCCATAGCAATCTTAACACACCCACAAGGCACAAATACCACATCATAAAGAGATTTAAATGGTTCCTTCGGTACTAATGCCCATATTGAACAGCCCAGAATGGGCAACTTAACACTTACACATATTCCCATTTTGAGTTTTAATTTGTAAAGGGAGCTGTGTTTTAATATAGATATTCATATTTCATTCCCTGATCAATGTTTACAACAAGAACAGCCACACCGAGTCACCCGGAGGCCACTCTTTGGGCTCCATTGCTTCTGTCTGTTCCCTCTAGACTATTTCATCCAGTGCCTCAGCCTTTCAGTGCCACTAAAATCTTAAAAATTAAGTCTATTTCTCCACCTCTGATTTCTCCTATAACTCCAGACTCATAGCCAATCACCCACCTGATGCATGATGGGTACTTCAAACTTAACATGGCCTAAAGTGAAACTCTGGGGTGTCCCTCCAGCCCCTACGCAAACATGCACATCTATCTAAATTTCCTCCTCCTAGTAAATGGTATTAATATCTCCTGAGTTGCTCAAGTGGAAGACCCAGGAGCTAACTTTGATCAGACTCTTTCTCTCGCTCCTTATACATAATCCATCAGGGCTTCTTATTGAATCCACGGGCAACCAATTCTCTAACATCCTAGTTCTCTCCATTCCTACTGCTACCACCGATGGTAGTACTCTATGGCTGTCTTGTAAATTATTTCAAAATACAGTGCCCCAAACAGCAACCATTTTTTTTTACCTCACACAGTCCTGGAGAGTTGGGAATGTGGAAGGAACTTTCTGAAGCGGTTCTGGATCCCGGCCTTTCACCAGGTTGCAACCAGGTTGTCAGCCAGGCTGCGGTGACAGCTGAGGAAGGACTTGCCCCTGGGGTCCCTGTGTGGCTGATGGCTGGCCTCTCAGTCCCTTGCTGGCTGCTGACTGCAGGCTTCAGCTCTTTGCCACAAGAGTCTCTCCCTAGGGTGTCTCGAAACATGGTAGTTTGCTTCTCCCAGAGCAAGAGACCCAAAAGAGTCAGATGCTAAGATGGAAGCCATAGCCTTCTAGAACCTCATCTCAGAAGTAACCGACAAGCATTCCTCCGCATTCCGTCCATTGCGTTGACAACCCTGGTAAAATGTGGGCTGTCAGCAGCAAGAGAAGGCAGCCGACTGCATGTCATCCTAGCCCACGCGTGCACCCTCTACTGCCCACAGTCCTGAGATAGCCCCCAATCCACCTCTCTGCCCTTCCTCTTGCCATTTCTTAACCACTCAGCAGCCAAAAGTATTTTCTTTTCTTTTTTCTTTTTTTTTTTTTTGACAGTGGGGATTCAACTCAAAGGCATTCTACCTCCCAGGTACACCCCCCAGCCCTTTTAATATTTTCTTAATTTTTATTCATTTATTTACTTATTTTTAGTTGCTGAGGCTGGCCTCAAACCTGTGATCCTCCTGTTTTGGCCTCCCAAGTACTAGGATTATAGGCATGCACCACCATGCACCAGCCAGAAGTATCTTTGCAAAAACATAAATAAAAGCTAGTCGTTCTTGTACTTAAAATCCTCCAAGGGCTCCCCGTTGTACTTCAACAAGATCTAGACTCTTAAACTCATTCCTGCCCATCTGTCCACCACATCTCACCTCCTCCAGCCAACCAGGTTGAGTTCATTTTCCTTTGGGAGATTTAAATCACAGCTTAAATACCAAACCCAAAAAAGCTAGCCCAAACTACCCTATCTAAAGTATTAATTCAGACACTTTCCTGCTCAGCTGTTATTCCTGCCCTCTGCACTCGCTCTCTCTCTCTCACACACACACACACACACACACATATTTTTTTTTCCTGCTGAGAGAATCCTGAGTTTGTGTTGAAGAACAGGCAAAGGGACCTTGATCTTAGGAATGTGGCCTCTTCCCCTCTACAAGAGGTGACTCACAGTTGCTCTCTCTAGGCAAGGTAATCCTTTCTCTTTCAAGAGTCTGCGCGTGCTGTGTGATCCTGCACTGACCAGTGAGGGGTAAAGGGATGTCTGCTGGGGGCTGACCTTTTAAGAAAACAGAGCAAGGCTGATAAGAAGAGCCCCTTTTGCCCCTGCCCCTTCCTGCTGAATATAATTCTGCCGTGAGGATGTAATGCCTGGAGCTGCAGAAGCTCTTTTGTAACTATCAGGCCAAAATCATGACAAAAAACCAACACGCACCAAAGAAAATTTAGATTCGGCTGCTGTTATTCACCCGAGAGGAATCATTTTAAATCTTCTAAAGCTTCCTAAATCCCTGCAGTGGAAGGGCTGTGCCTGCGGTTGGAGTTCGATGCTATAGCTATTCAGTGCATGACAGCTTTGTCCGCTCCTCACATTGGTCTTGGTCAATACTCAGTCTCAGGATAGTCCCTGCCCATTAACTAGCTGCCCTATTCGCACACTTCCCTGTGTGCCCCTGACCCTGTTTCACAGAACAGCCAGAGGGATCCTTCTAAAATGTACGTCAGGTGACGTCACTCTTCTTTTTTTGTGTGTGGTACTGGGGATGGAACCCAGGGGCATTCTACCTCCTAGCTACACCCCCAGCCCGATTTTTTATTCATTATTTTGAAACAGGGTCTCACTAAGTTGCAGAGGTCCTCACTAAGTAGCTGAGGCTGGCCGCGAACCTGCGATCCTCCTGTCTCAGCCTCCCAAGTCCTGGGATGACAAGAGTGCGCCACCACGCCCAGCTGACGTCACTCTTCTGCCCTAACCTTGCCGGGGCTCCATTGGTCAGTCAGGGTAACGGCAGCTGTCCTCTGAGGACTTTCTCCTACTTTCTTCTGCATTGGGATCTCATCACCGGAGCCTCTGCTCTTGGCTCACTTTTCTTGGATAAACTGACCTCACTGGTCTTCAGCTGAGCTGAGCGAGCGCGGAGGGCTTTGCAGGAGCAGATCTTCTGCTTGGAAAGCCTATCCTCCAGCTGCCTGCATGGCTGGCTCCCACTCACACCTCTACTCAAATGTATGTTATCAGTGAGACTGTGGCACCTATCAAAAGGAGAACACCTTCCCCCACAAACAAACACACACATACACACACACACACACACACACACAGGCCTTTAGCACATCACTTCCCCGTTTGTTTTACCTTTTTTTTTTTCTTTTTGGTACTGGGGATTAAACCCAGGGGCATTCTACCTCAGAGCTTCACCCCTAGCCCTTTTTATTTTTTATTTTGAAATAGGTTCTCACTAATTTGCTGAGGCTGGCTTCAAACCTGTGATCTTTCTGTCTCAGCCTCCCATTTTTAAACACTTATCACAACCTGATAAATGTGTTTCTCTGCCTATTTGACTATCTTCCTCCCATGCTTACACAAAGTTCTCAAGAACAGGGACTTTTCCTGTTCAGTGTGTTTGCAGAATTTCAGCATGCCTTCGTGCCACAGGTGCTCAATGAGTATTTGTTGAATGAATGAATGAATGAGGTAGTGGAACCACAGTCCTGTGGCAGTTTCCTCAGCTGTGAAACAAGGGAGAGAAGATCACAGGGCTCTCCTGTTTTCTCCTTGTTCTATCTTCCACCAAAATTTGCAAGGGGCCTGTGTCCACCTGGAGAACCAAGAGGATGGGCCTCAGCGGGAGCCAGGAATGGCTGGTTTCTCTCAGCATTCTTCTCCGGGCTTCCTGGGTGGCCCTGGGCAAGTCACTTACCTCTGTTCTTTAAGTTCTCCATTCATAAAACAAGGCTAACACTTACCTACCTACCGCACTGAGAGCTGGAGCATTAATTAACGCTTGTAAAGTGCCCTGCTGTTTCTCGATTAAAAGATTCAATTATAGTAAATTGCTACTATTAGGTAAATGAAAACAAAATAATGAGACTGTTCTAGGCACTATAATTTATACATGAAGTCCAGGTTTAAAATATAAGAAACCATCACCTACATTCTAAACAATCCATGAAGCATTCCACTGAAAAAGACAGTTTTTCCAAAGTTTCAATAGTCAGAGAAGAAACTTAGCTTCACCAAAGGAACATGCCAACATTTTTTTAACCTAGAATTCTCCCTGGTTGTCAAATCTAGTTTCATATATGTGAATGAGAGTTCCACTTAAAAATTTACCATTAAAGAAAAAGACTAAGCCGGTGTGTTGGTGCATGCCTGAAATCCCAATATTTGGGAGGCTGAGATAGGAGGATTGCAGGTCCAAGGACAGCCTCAGAAATGTAGCGAGTCTCTCAGCCACATAGGGAGACCCTGTTTCTAAAACAAAAAATAGAAAAAGGGCTGGGGATGTAGCTCCAAGGTAGAATGTTCCTGGGTTCAATCCCTAGTCAATGGAAAGGAAAAGAAAGGAAAGGAAAGGAAAGGAAAGGAAAGGAAAGGAAAGGAGGAAGAGGAAGAAAGAAAGAGAGAGAAAGAAAAAAAGGAAAAAAATCCCAGCACATAGTTTGATTCATGTATCTTACCCTTAAGACCAAAAAAAATATTTTAAAGCATAAAATATATATACTTTTATTTTATTTTTTCATTTTTTTATGGTCATGAGGAACCTCACAGTGGATCTGCTCTGCCTGTGGACTCTAGGAAACCTGGGAGGCTGCTTCCCACTTGAGGACCCAGGTCACCCTCCTTTGGGGTAGAGTTGACTGGCAATGGTACATTTGGAGTCTGACACAGAAAGACCCTTCGCTGGTATAGGGGCTCAGTAGGCAAGGAAAGGCAATCTGAGTGCAAAACTAAAACAATTTGCATACATGTTCCTTAGACCCCTCCCCTGAATCTCCAATTTACCCACTCTCTTGGGTCACTGAGAATAATACATATGGAGGCCTTTCTAAGTAGTAAAAACCTACATAGTTTTTAAAATTATTATTATCTACTAGACATGCTTTTTGGAAAGTGGGTTCCTTTGTTAACCAGATTGAAATGATGATTTCTCCTCCCATCTATGCACATAAACATAGAATTCTTACATGATTATAGGGAGGACAGAATACCTGGAAGAGTCAGGAACCCCCTGTAACTGATGAAGATCAGATTAGGGAAACCTACCCGGGAGCTCCACCGAAAGTCCTCAGTGTTGCCCTGAATTCCCTGCAATGGTGGACATTTTCCTGGGGATTTTTCCTTCATTTCTATCGTTCTATCAAAGGGTTCTATGACCCATCTGAAGTTAAGAATACCTGTAGTGCTGAGAATATCGGAGCTAGGGATCCTTGAAACATTATTTTGCTCCCCTGTTCGAAGTCTGACTTTCTCAGAGACAGAGGCACGACTTCATCATCTTTTGATTATTCCTGGCATGTAGAGTTTAATGTAGATTTGTGGAATGGATAAGTCAGGTAAGCAACCAGAAAGCCAAACTGGTTCAATACAATTGTTGTTGGCATAAAATAGGGAAAACACGACGACAAGCAGAAACATAGAAAGCTACAGACACACAGATAATCTCATGAGTTTTATTTTCCGGGTATTTTAGATATTTTCTACAGCAGTCAGGTAAGTCCTGTGGAGAATATTTTAGACGTTATGAGCTTCATAATCAGCAATTCCTTGTGTTATAGAGCCCATAGGCAGCCTCTCAAACTGTAATGTGCACACAATTTACCCAAGGATCTTTTTTAAATGTTATGTTTAGCACATTGGGGTGAAGGCCTGAGAGTTGCATTTTAAACAAGTTCCCAGAAGTCCACATGACCGTCTGTGGGTCACACTCAGAGGAGCACAGACACAGCTGAACAGGGGAAGCGGGGTTAAGGATTCTCATTAGCCACTGGCCACTACGTTGGGGACAAAGTTATAACAGCTGCTTGTGGATGGATTTAAGGTGAGGAATGGTTCATCAAGCAGAAACGGCATGAAATTCCTCTCTGATCCAGTTGACAGAAATATCACATTAAAGTCAGACACAGCTTTGATTAACATTTTCCAATTAACTTCCATCTAATTATATTGATATAGAACAAGCGAAGGGGTTTCACCTGTATTTAGATTTTTCCTGACCAGAAACACAAAGGTTTTTTTAATAATTTAATCCCACTTACTTTTAATTTTTTTCAAATGGTTCAGTACGATCAGAGTGTCAGGGAAGGTGAAAGCGCTTACCCAAAATAAGAATTTCAAGGCAGGTCGTTGCAGACCTAACTTACCAGCATGCTGCCCTTCTTTCTCTTTTTTCTTTTGTACTAGCACTGGGCCACTCAGGCCCCTTTTCACCCCCAGAAAATTACCAGGTAAAATTCTATTGCTCTCACCTTTCTCTTTATAGTTGCATAATGCTCCTAAAATACATTTACCCAGGGAAGGCGCCCATTTTCTTTGTGTGTCCATATGACTCTCCTACATGCCTTTTTTAAAGTTTTGAAAGGGCAGATTTGAAGAGCTTCTTACTCCTGCTTCAAGTACACATTAATGGGCATCCAGAGAACCAGGTTTCGGGAGTTTTCTTGGGCTTGCAGGGGTATTTCACTGAAAGAGCCATCTCCTTTCCTTCCCCTGCAGTGAATTACTCTCTGCTATAGACACAAGTTTATTTGAAGGGGAAGAAACATTTCATTTTCCTATTGTCAGTGTTTACCAATGGCATTCCTGGTTAACCCGTTTTCTTCCAAGGGAGGTTTGGAATAGGCCAAATCTTACAAAGGAAGTTTGGAACAGGTCAAGTCTCCATGAGGGAGAAGAAAGGTAGGGTAGGCACGTGTCAAACAGGAATGAACAGTGGACAAGGGGTCGGAGACTGAGCTCCAGGCCCAGCCCTACTGTGGAGTACTCACAGCCATGCTTTCCCCAAGCAGCCCTCCTCCAAGCCTCTATACTGTGGTAGCAGTTTAGAGTTCACATGGGCTCTGGGTGAGCCCTTGGCTCTAGTTTCTACTCTGGCCCATGAGGCTATGCAAAGAGGATGTGTATCTGTTCTCTAACTTAAGAGTCGTCCCCTGTGTAAAGCAGAAGTTAGGCAGGTCGATCTACAAGGATGATTATTACTCTAACTGCTGTCTCTGTGGGACTGCCTGGGACAACAGGAGAAGCCAGATGAGCGGGATCCACACAGTGCTGAGTGGCTGCCTACCAATCACAAGGATGTGGGAGCCCCATTTTTGATACAAGTATTTATCAATTATTAGATGACAGTCCTACTGGTACATTTTGCCACACAGGTCCCAATGCTTTTCAGACAGCTACCAAAATTAAAACTGAGTTTACATACAGGTAGAGGTAGTTTGGTAGATTAAAGAGAAATCAATGAATATTTTTTAAAAAGCAAAAAGAAGACCATGCATACATAAGAAAAGACAAACAATTCCTCATTTAAATATGGGTGAAACATTCTTTTGACAAGAGAGCCACTTAGTAAGATATAGATATGCCCCCAATACTATCACTTTTTATTCTAACATCATGAAGATATATATGTATATACATGCATAATTTTATTTTTATTTTCTAGTAGCTGAAACCGCACATTGCCACACTATCACTATAATGGAGGGAGCTTTTCAACAAGTTCCTTTCTTAATGCATAACTGTATTATCCTGTTACATCCTATTACAGTCTGTTGGGCACAAGGGGGCACTGAAAGAGTGAACAATTCCATCTACCATAGTGACTACCATATCTAAGTAATCACTCCTCACTCTTCCAAAAATTGGAGCAGTTGCTTTGTTCTTTTTTTTTTCATTTCTTTGTCTCTATTTTTGATACCTATATGAAATGTGTCCAACTACTTTGCTTTCCTCAAGGAAAACCCATCCAGCTCATACACTGCATCCGTCTAAATGGTCTTTTCTAAGAGTACACACCCCATCTCTCATGCTTCACCAACATGCCAAATGTTTGTGCCAAGGGTCTACCAGTTGCCTATCCAATACCCATATGAACCTAATCCCTATGTTGTTGGGGGCAGTGACAATCTGTCTTTCTCAACCTCTCTAGAAGGTCAGGATGAGTAATAAGATAGAAGAGGGAAGTCATTGTGTGAAACTTCTGGGGGAGTTTCCCAAAGGGGGCTTGAAGCATTTTCTCCTCTCCTCCTCCTTCCTGCATACAGAACAGAAGCTATGACTGGTGCTGTAGCAGCCATCAGTTCTGAGGCAACCATGTGGGAGCCGCGTGCTACTGAAGGTAAAACAGGAAGAAAGAACAAGTGTAGGACCTTGGTGGGGCTGTGGAACTTGGATTTCATCCCTGCACTGCTCCTTCCAGCCTTCACATTAAATGAGAGAGAAAAAAAATCTAATCTGGTTCAATTCACTATGGTTTGTGACTCTGGCTTTAAAATAAAAGTTTTGAAGATGCAATGCCCAAATGATACATCCTAAAAATATCAGGATTAGCAATGGATATTCTTTAATTACGTGTAGCAAAAGAAATGGACCAAAGGAAATATTTCACTGAGCTATCTAGTCCCAGCAAAGGTAATGGCATTACTGTGGAAAGACATGAGCTAGAATGTATTTTAAGTATCTTTTCAATTTAATTAGGCCAATATAAAGTGTCAACAAGTGTTTCCCACAGGGAGGTCTTGAAATGCATCCAAATAAATTGCACTTCTCTAAAATATTGTTTCATTTACAAAGGCAACTGCCCTTGTTATGCCACCCACTGGACTCTCTGCCAGCCACGCCAGTGGGAAGAACACGGGGTCTGTGCAAAGCTTCCTCCATCTCTGTGTTCACTGGCCTGGGCAGGCAGCCACACCTTTACGAAGCTCCTTTCTCAGCACCCTGGTCAGCAGCCTCACCCTGAACTTCACCACGCCAGCACCTTCTCTCTCACTCCACCCTCAAGGGGGACCTGGCCAGCAGTCCTTCTGGTCAAAGACAGGAGAAGCCAGATAGCCCAAAGCAGCTCCTTCTAGGGAACTATAATGGCTTATGAGTCCATTCTGCCCCCCAAAGAGAAAACTATTTTCGTCACATTGGTTAATTTAATTTTTTAAAAAATTCTCTAAAATCTGTACTACTATTTGCATACTATCTTAAAGGATAGAAAATTTAGTCTAGGATCAAAAGAAATTGAGTGTAAATATTTTAGGAATGTGAATTTTTTTTTTTTGCAGTACTGGGGATTGAACCCAGGGGCATTCTACCTCCGAGCTACACCCCCAGCCCTTTTTACTTTATTATTTGGAAACAGGGTGTCACTAAGTTGCAGGGCCTTGCTAAGCTGCCGAGACTGGCTTGAACCTGTGATCCTCCTGTCTCAGTCTCCCAAGTACTGGGATTACAAGCGTGCACCACCACGCCTGACTTCAATGTGAATTTTTAAATTATCAAAGTCTGGTGATATGTTTTTGGGAGTCTGATAAAAAAATGTTATTGCAAAAAATTAGTCATTTGCTTTATAGAATAAAGGAGAATGAAGTTTCAAATGTTAGATGAGAGTCAATGGAATATTCTCTTCTACAATATAAATTATGGAAATTTTGTGTAAATATTTATATAAATTTTAAATATTATGTCATTTTTATTTATTTTTTAGAAGCATCTCACTTTTATTATAAAATTCATAACAATTTATTAAGAATGATCTCAGGAAAAAGAGGAGTGAGTTTCCTGGGAAAAATCGTCTCTGATTTCTCCTGGGTGGGGCCTCTCGACTGGATCTGCGTGGAGAAGCCCGCGGCAGCGGCAGTTGGAGCCCCTCGTCCTGCAGCTGAGTCCACTCTGGACGAAGTCAGGATCCTGGAGTTGGTTTCACCCATGCAGCCTACGAGCATAAAGTAGAGGATGACCCCAAGGCTCCAGAGGTCTACCTCAGAGCCATATCCTTGGCCCTGAGATAGACCTCTGGGGCACAGTAGCAGGGAGTGCCACAGACGGTGGTCAGCTTGTACCCAGCCTTGAAGCAGTAGCTCAGCCCAAAGTCAATGACTGATGCTCCCTTCCGAGTCCTGGAGGACTTTTGTGGCTTCAGATCCCTATGCAGGATGCCTCTCTCGTGCAAATAGCACACTGCACTCACAACCTGCCGGAACACCCTCCCGGCCTCTTCCTCCTCCAAGCTACCAGACTCCCTGACATAGGGCAGCAGCAGCTCGCGCTCATGTGCTCCATCACCAGGTAGATGAACTCGGCTGTGTCTGTGACCTCAAACAGCTGGATGACATTCGGATGCTCCACTGTCCTCATAATAGCAATTTCGGAACGAACGAAGGGGCTGTCCCTAAATGAAGGCAAGACCTTCACAGCCACCTCGTCCCGGTAAGGATATGGTGGGCCAGTTTGACCTGGGCAAAACCACCCTTGCCAGTGTCCCTCAGGACCATATAATTGTCCATGAGGACATCCTCACAGGGAGAGCTGGCCGCAAGGCCTGGCCAGGCCTCTCTACTCTCTCTCCTAGCACTGTCCATCGAAAGCTGCAATAGCAACTAACGATGCTAGCTAAAAAAAACAAAACAACAACAAACCAACAAACAAAAGTACAACAAAATAACAAACCCAAACAAACAAACACATGTACAAAACAACAAAGCCAAAAGCCCAAACCAACAAATCAGATCCAAAGCCGCCAGTCCACCCAAAGCGCTATCTTGGAGTCCAACAGGTCACCACCAAGAGCTCCCTGTACTAATGGACAAAAGCCAGCAGCGCGAGGGCCTTATATAGCCGATCCTGGGGACTCCCTCACAATGGCTCCTGTGAGGTCACATGGCCAGTCACAGCTGGGTGTGGCCCACTGTGGCCTTCTTCACTTTGGGGGCTCCAAGACTTTTCTACTTTTACAAGAAGAATAAGGACTCTAGAAACTTTTTTTGCTTTGTTGGGTTATGGAGGCTGATGTTTACTTGTTTAGAAATTAAAATTTGTAGGATGCTTTACTAGTTTTTTCAAGTCAAAAAATCTAATAACTTTTGACTTTTAAAGACCTCATCATAAGTTATATTTTTGATACTGACTTTGCATTGCTTAAAGAAACCATCTTTAACTCCAAAATACCTTGATATATCGCAAGAAAATCACATGGCTTATGGGAAATAAATCATTTCCTACTGTGATTTCTTTAAATAGGTAGTAAATTAATATTCTCTCAGTCAGCTGAGGTCTTTCCAGGGACAAAATCTTGTAAATTGCAGAGTTGAAATTACACGCAAAGAATTGCTTTTCAGTTTTAAATATAACTAAGTTCTGAACAGGCTATATTAAGTAAGATTTTAAAATTTCAGGTTGGGGGAGTTCTTTTTTTATTGGTGCATTGTAATCATACATATTGATGTGTTACAGAGTGGTAGAAGTATACATGCACTTCTTTTAAAGTAAGAGTGAAAGCACCTGTCATAGAAGACAGCCAACCAGGAGCCGGTGTCATCTGTACCCATGTTTTCACCTGTGTTCTTTTAGTTTTCTAATGTGTAGTTCAAATCTCATACCTTGACAGTAGCTCTGAGCAGCTTCTGCATGGCCACTTCCTAAGGTTAAGTTGAAAATATGCATGTATACATTGAAGAGAGTAGCATAAATATTTTCACATTAATAATATTTTGGATATCTGTTCCAGTGAGGATTAAACATCTATTTGTTGAAGAGACATTAACATAAAATCCCCTCCACACACACACTTTGTTCCCAGGTGAAGAAATTGGAAGAAAGACGGTTTGCACAAAAGGCTCATGTGAAGATGTGCCTCGTGACCACTCTTCTAGCTCACCATACGATTCCATGAGTCGCTGGCTACGCCACACGTGGTCTGCAGACCGGCAGCAGCAGCAGCACTTGGAAACTTGTTGGACATGCAGAATCTCAGGTCCCAACTCAATGCTACCAAGTCTGTACTTTAAGAAGGTTCATCAGGGACCGATAGACTCACTGGCGCTCCAGAACACTTGGTTTAGGCTACATCAGTAGCCTAACGGAATCACCATTTTTTACTTATTTTTCACAAAGAACTCTTTGTTTTTTACTCCAGGTTCTACAACCTGCTTCTCCCTTTCCCCCCCACAACCTGTTTTTCCCTTTTTGGTACTGGGGATTGAACCCAGGGGCATTCTACCTCAGAGCTACACCCCCAGCTCTTTTTATTTTATTTTTATACTTTTGTTGACCTTTATTTAGAATTCAAATGATAATGCAATTAGAATGTCTTGGCTTTGTGAATATGAATGTTTAAAAAAATACAGGTTAATGCCCGAAGTATAATTTTGCACTGAATCTCAGGTGCTGACTTTAAAGCCTCACCCTCTGTCTGATGAGGCTCCACTATTTCCCTTAATCCTTGTCACCTGGCATCAGTTAACATAAATTCATATTTGAGATGCTTGATATTAAAATTAGCATAAGTAAGCCCCCAGAACACAGGAAGAAACACATTAGACTTCCCCATCCATCCTCCTTCACCACTAGGGGTGTGTTGGACACAGGGAGTTCAGATTCTTCTTTGAGCTGGGTGTGGTGGCACACACCTGTAAATCCCAGTACTTGAGAGGCTGACACAGGAGGATTACAGGTTAGAGGTCAGTCTCACCAATTTAGCTAGGCCCTGAACAATTTAGTGAGACCCTGCTTCAAAATTAAAAGGTAAAGTAAAATAAGGCTGTGTAGCTTGGAAGTAGAACACCCCTGGGTTCAATTCCCAGTAGCGCGCGCGCGCGCGTGCACACACACACACACACACACACACACACACACATTCTCCTTTGAGCATTGTTACTTAGTGAGACCCTGTGAAAGAAAGAAAAAGAAAGAAGGAAGGAAGGAAGGAAGGAAGGAAGGAAGGAAGGAAGGGAGGAAGGAAAGAGGAGAGGGAAGAAGGAAGAAGGAAGGAAAGGAGGGAGGGAGGAAGGAAGGGAGGGAGGAAAAAAAAGAAAATAGGGCTGGAGGAGTAGCTTAGAGGTAAAATACCCCTGGGTTCATTCCCCAGTACCATACACATACAAAAAATGGTTCTCCTTTTATTTCTTTTGGTCTTGCTTTGTTGTTTTTAATTTTATCTTTCATAAAAATTATACAAAACTTACAAGCCTATATTCTATAGGAATGATGTAAGGGATTCTCTATGCACATGTTTCATCATTCTCTATTTTTACTTTAAATATAAACTTGGGAACCTATTCCCATGTCAGCTGCTTACATTTTTGGAAAACTGTACGAAGACCCATTAAGGTCCATAGCACTTTCTTACTCTCATAAGCTTGGTTTGTGTCGGTGAGCCCAGACATGATTCAAAAACATTCACACAAGCTGGCCCTGGTGGCGCACACTTGTAATCCCAGTACTTGGGAGGCTGAAACAGGAGAATCGCAGGTTCGAGGACAGCCTCAGCAAGTAGTGAGACTCTCAGCAACCTAGCAAGACCCTGCTTCAAAATAAAAATAAATAGGACTGGGGATGTAACTGGGAGGTAGAATGCCCCTGGGTTCAATCCCAGTACCTCACCCCCCCCAAAAAAAAAGAAAGAAAGAAAAAAATTCACACAATAGTCAAGTCCCATCTGTGATGGTGTTGATGCATTGTAAATGAATCATATAACTCAGTGTGGTAGGAAATTGAAAATGAATACTTAAATATTTATTACCTGATCTGGAGAGGAAGTGGGGATGTTAGGTAAGAAAGATGATAAAGAAGAATGAGAATGAGACAGGGAAATATTACTGGAATGTTGAAGTTGCAAATGAAATTCACAGAAGCCAGGAAACACAAGAGTTAAGGCTCCCATTGGTCCTGTAACTCTGCCTCTGGTGTTGGGCGCACCAGTTATGGGGAGATCTTTCATTACCCAATCCCATAATGCTCAGCGACAGAGCCCACTTAGGATGGTGATGAAGAAGCACATGGCTCCTTATGGAATGAGCTCTAAATACATTGAAAGGTTAACAAGTGATATAACAAGGTTCCTTTTCCTATAAAAGTTTAACGTTAATTATAAAATCGGATAACATCGTTACGGCATAAAATATGTAATACACAGGGCAACACTCCCGGGGGCACGGTTGATGTACAGTGTGTTCACAATGGAATTCTCCCAGCTTCAGTATAAAAATGTAGAAATAATTTTTCTCCCTGAGAAATATACAAAAATTAGCTAATGTAGAAAAGTTTCACAGTCTTGACTTTGCTTTACATAAGAATAAATTTCAGGAGCTATCAACTATAGTTAGCAATATACTAACAATCCAAAATGGGGTAGGAGAATTAGTATAACAAATGATTCCTTCCTTTTCTCCTCCTTACCTCCCCCAAAAATATTCTGGCTGATTTTGGAAAGTTGTGTATTATATTATCTTTTTTCATATTTATCGTCCTAATGATGTTTATTCTTTTTATTTTCTGGTACTGAGGATTGAACCCAGGGACATTCTACCTCCAAGCTACATCCCAAGCCCTATTTTATTTTTTATTTGGAAACAGGATCTTGCTAGTTTTGCTGAGAATCTTGCTAAGTTGCTGAGCTGTCCTCAAACCTGCAATCCTCCTGTCTCAGCCTCCAAAATACTGAAATTACAGGTGTGCACCACCACACCCAGATGATGTTTATTCTTTATGAGTAAATGCCTCTCTAATCATATTTGAGAGAGAAAAATCAGTGCAAGTGTGTGTCCACTTGGGAATTCTTTAAAAAGCAGGGTAGGAAAAAAAAGTGTAAATATTATCATCTGTTAAATGATCACTCCCCTCCACACACACCATGAAGGTATAATAGAGTTTGAACAGGAAGAGTGAACAGTGTAGATGAGTCAATTTAGGGGGTTATTAAGACATTGCTGAAGCTTTGGGCTGGATGAAGTTTGAAGAGTAAATTAATCCTTCCAGAAGTGGCTGTATAATTTGTGGGGCTCAGTGTGAAATAAAAACAAGAATTTCAAGATGGTGATAGTAGCACATTAAAGCAACCGAGGATACTTCTCTCCTCTGACTTGCTCATGGCAGTCATCATCACTACTGTTATTCTTGTGCATTTGTGTCTCATCCTTAATCCTCCCACTTGCCTATAAATTCCTTGTGGGCAGAGACTCTGGTAAGAACACGGGCTCTGGAGTCAGATGAATCTGCCTTGGATTCTCAACACCTACCACTGTTAGGTGAATGGCCTTTCACATTGCTTAATGTCTCCGAGATGAGATTTAGTTTTCTCACCTGTAAAATGGGGATAATGGTAACATCTTTGGCTCAGTGTTGCTATGAGGAAGAAGTAATATAAACCCCAGGGCTTGACCTATACAAGAGTGAGGACTTATTTAGAACTCAAAATGAGGGCTGTTCTGATTTTTCTTGTTTGGAGGATTGTAGTGAGATCATGGATAAAACTTTGAAATGTCCAACAATATGGGATTAGTTAAAAATAGTTCAGGCTGGGGTGTAGCTCAGTGGTAGAGTGCTTGGCTAGTTAATAGGTTCCCCAACACCAAAAAAAAAAAGAGCGATAAGTTTATGTGATGGCATACTGTAATTGCTATAGCAGATCTCTACATTTGCCTGGAGCGCACTATAACTGACTAAAGTGTACCACGCCAGCCAGTAGCACCCGAGCCTGGTTAGCAATGCAAATGCTCCCCCCACCCAGTACTGAGCAATGCAGATTCCTGGGCCCCAGACCTACTAAATCAGGAAGTCTGGGAAGCACCTGATTAGCCCAGGTGTGCCAAGCTCTCCAGGTGGTTCTGATGGGCTCTCAAGTGTGACAGTCACGGACCTGCAACCACATGAGCTCCGTCTGTGAGCTGAAGAACAATGTCTTCTAAACTATATGTTTATAAAAGTACAAAAGCAAAGTGCAGAAGAGTTTCCGGACTGATTTCAGTGCAGCCCTTTTCTCTCTCCTGGCAGACTTTTTTTTTTTTTTTTTTTTT
>PVJS01000858.1:0-112399 GCA_004027185.1 Glis glis | reverse complement strand
TTTTTTTTGCAGTACCGGGGATTGAACGCAGGGGCGTTCTACCTCCACGCTACTCCCCCAGCCCTATTTTTTATACTTTATTTTATTTTGAAACCAGGTCTCACGAAGTTGCGGAGGGCCTCACTAAGGAGAGAGAGAGAGAGAGAGAGAGAGAGAGGCTGAGGCTGGCCGCGAACCCGGATCCTCTGGTCTCCGCCTCCCAAAGTACTGGGATTTCAAGCGTGCGCCACCATGCCCAGCTTGCTGCCATATTTAAATTTCCCTAAACTGAGTAATGTTTTTCCAATTACATTTCCATAAATTAACTTATCTCGTTCCAACTACAGTGCATTTGCAACCCTGTTTTTGCCCTTTCAAGAGGAGAAACAGCCCTTCTTCCCATGGTCTTCTTTACCTAGTTTGTTTCCTCATTTCTGATGGCTCAGTTCAAGATAGCTTCCAAATAGGGAACATGTTTCTTATACCTTTCTTAGGTTATGCTTGCAGCTTTATTAAAGGTCTACAATTTTCCTGCATGACATTTACCCAGAGCATGCAATTACATAGTTGTTTGTGCATTTTTATAATGTACTGCTGCCTCTCCTTCCTATCAGCTCTCAAATGGCAGGATATGTTGATAACTCTCCATCACTGTTTTATAAGAAGGTCAGAAGAGAGCCTGTATATCATGGACGTGTAACAAATGTGTTGAATATATCAGTGAAACCTGATCCTCCAGCTCTACTAAGAGCTTCTACATCGACTCCTGCCCTACATTTTATGTTTTATGAAATGAGTGCATGTAATATATAAGTACATTTTATACTTTAAACACCAGACATCTGTACTCAGCAAAATATGTGGAAAGCAAAGGACAAGTCAAACTCTGACTTCATACATTTCTGCTTTAGATTTTTTAAAATCAGGACATGGATTCCTTTTGAAATTAAAACTATAAAATAAGACTAACAGAAGATATTGAATTAAACAGTTTTTAATCTATACTCCAGCATTCTGGGAATTTGTTCATTTCCATATATGTGCAGCTCACCATGAATTAAAAGAAGTTATTTAGCCAAAATATTCCTCTCCCCTTTAAAAAAGAAAAGAGAAAAAACTCTCTATATCACTCAACATTGATTGCATTCACACTAATCCTTGCCAAGTTATATTTTATTTTGTCATCTACGTATTTTGGTCACATTTAATCCTTTCAGGAACAAGTCAGGACATGCATAAATACATATATAACACTTTGGAAGCAGCATGTAAAGATGTTTTGGCAATTGCAAATCTATACTGAATATTTTCAAATATATAGGTTAAAGCACTGGTTTATTTACTCTGTGCTGAAATAGAGTTGTGTCACATAATTCATCACAACCTTGTCAGGGCAATTGAGCATTTTGATGTTCAATGCATCTACAAAAGCTTGTAGAGGCTGTTTTCTGTGGTTGCATAGGGTTAAAATGATATAAAAATAATACTTGCATCTATTTCTATACATAAGATTCAATGAGGGTACATTAAAGTCAGTATCAATATTTATACTCGGTGCTTTTAAAATATTATTGTAATTCCTTTTTCTGGTGATTCTGTTTGGAACTGAACCAAAACTTATTTTTGTTTGAAGTTGTCACATTTCAGTCTGCCAGGATCAAGGGTGATAAATGTTCCAGGCTATGCATTTCTGCCTCCTATTTATAGAGATTCATAATTCAAATGGAAGATTACCTCTTGCATAAAACGTGACATGTAGATTTTATGGCTGTCATCATATTAAGATGCTCGTCACTTGCTGGCCCTTCTTTACCACATCAACACCTGCAAGAATATGAATAATATGGAAAAGTCTACAGATAGAGTGAATAGAGAAACAATTATGCCCTGGTACACTCCATCTTCATTATCTGTAGATCGTTCAAATTTCAATTCTTTCAAGTTATTTCTCTGCCTTAAACTGGCCAATCTCTTGGTAATCTAATCTTTTTAATAAAATCTTTAGGGAATATGTCAAGTTTGAGGAATAAATTTTATTCCTTGATTGAATGCAGAAAAATCTATGGATGTTATTGAGTTGCATTGGAAAATCTCACATATAAGCCACGAGAAGGGCAAAAAAGGAGAGATCTAGCTAGATAATACAGTGTAGTGGAGAACACACCAATCAGTCAGAAATGCTGAGTTCTACTCTCAATTCAAAAACTAAATGATACATCACATTGAACGCATAACTTATATTCACAGCATCTTATCTTTATAGTACAAAAAGGGGGATCTGCCTCAGCAAGACAACATTTACATCTGAATACACTTCTAAAATAATCTGATTCCAAGACAAAAGGAAAAGCAATAAAGATGTAAATGAAAATGTGTTTAGAAAGATGGTAAAGCATCAATAATTGTCACAAAGTCTTTCTTTTCTTACTTTTTTTTTTTTTTGCAGTACTGGGAATTGAACCCAGGGGCATTCTACCTCCGGGCTACACCCCCAGCCCTATTTTTTATTCTTTATTTTGAAACAGGGTCTCACTAAGTTGCAGAGGGCCTCACTAAGTAGCTGAGGCTGGCCGCGAACCGAGATCCTCCGGTCTCAGCCTCCTAAGTACTGGAATTACAAGCATGCGCCACCACACCCGGCTTTCTTTTCTTACTTTCAACCAACATTCATGTTTGTGAATGTATCTTCAGTACCAAATGCATGATATTTGCACAAAACTACCGATCCAAAGAGTAAAAGGTGTGGGTTTCAGGGATTTTAATACAACTATTCACATTATAGAAAAACAAGTATTAACCTGTATAAAGATTTATAGGAATGCAAATGATGAACATCATTTTTGTTGAAAACTAATAGAAATTCCACAAGGGAAAAATTTTTGAACAAAGTTTTGAAGGAAAGAAGGGAGCTCACTAGAAGCAGTATTTGCAACAGGGTTTAGAAAAGCATGGATATTTAAAATAGCATGTCTTTAGGCAATAGGGTGAGGGGTATAACCAAGAAATAGGGGCCAAATTTTGAAGAGGCTTTTATACATTACTAATTATTCTATTGCTATTTCTGAAAATGCCAAGATCCATTCAGAATTCAATCCTATAGAAAGGAAAGATCAGATTTCATATTTTGAAAGAATGTATTGGTTTAAATAGGGATATCAGCTTAATGGCGAAGGCAGAAGTTAGGAAAAGAGATGAGGAGAAGCTAAACAAAGGCTCATCTTCCATATGCTACTCCTGACTCACTCTTCCATTTTGTGTCCCCATCTTTGCCCTTGTAGGCCTAGCTAAATGAATTGCGTTCTCCTGCCCTCTGATTTCCAATTAGATCCTAGATTTAGCCAACAGAAAGGAGTGGTAGAAGACTGGATAACAGACATGGAGTCAGCTGAGTGTAACTATTTATTTAGTTGTATTCCTCCTGTGTCATTCTGAAAGATTGTGTTTCACGTCAAGTAGCCCTCTCCTTACAAATACTTTCTCTGGTTCCTCTTTCTTACTCTCCTCTTTCAGGCTGAGACGTGGTTGACAGCCCAGGGTTCTGCATTGACCTTGTTGGTTTCCCTAAATCCTGACCTTTCTTAAACTTTTTCAAATTTAGAAATTGAGTGAACCATCATTTTCCTTGTAGCATGCTGATCCATGCAAAGACCAAGATGAGACAGTGATGCTAAGGAAGGTCTCAGAACCGGGATTGACAAAACTCGATTACTTATTGACAATGGGGAGCAAAACAAACGGATGAGTTCAGGGCGATTGCCAAGTTGGTGACCTAATTGACAAAATGGAGGGTTTTGCAATTGACTGAAAGTTAATTATGGAATGAGTAGAAAATTTAAGTGTGCATACATGAGCTCAGCTTTGGAGTAAGTCTGTGATGCCGTAAGGACCTCCATTTACTGATATCTAGGAGACAGAAGAATGAATCTGAAACACATAAGAGATATTTAAGATAAAATGTAGGTTTTCACATAATTGGAAGGTAGCATGAAATTTAGGAAAGCAAAAAACGTTTACAGTGACAAATAACATAACATTTGAAGATACTGAATTCACTGATAGATACTATAACTGAAAGTAAAGAATTTGGTATGAGGGACTACAGTGAAGTTTTAATTATGTGTAACGTTAAGAAAATTAGCATTAATAGTTTCTACGTAGCCTCATATCTCAAATGGTATACGTGGAAGATAATTAATGTAATATATTATATGGACTTACTTGCCACAGTATCTGAATGTACAAAATGTGATGAAAAACATTATAATTTTTTCTTCTCTTCAAACTGAAGAATTGCATCTGATTTATGTGTGTTTGTGTGTGTGGTGCTGGGGATCGAACCCAAGGCCTCATGCACACTAGGCAAGTACTCCTACACTGAGCTCTACCCTCAGCCTTTGCATCTGACTTTGACAAAGTTTAAAAAGATACATCCACTGTAATGGCACAGCAATATATATGTGAAAACTATAATGAAAACTAAAATAAGGCATTAAAGCTGAATATTAATTTTTTATAATTTTATTGGTACATTCTAGTCTCACATCATAGTGCAGTTCATAGTGATAGTGACATACATGCACACAGTGCTTGGTGAGTTTTCCCCTGTCTCCCTCCCCATTTCCCCCCTTCAGCATACAAAATAATGAGATTGGCATTGGTATTCTCACATATATATATATAACTCTAATATTTCATAATTGAGATTCCTGCACTTATAAAGATGAGATAGTCTTAATTTCTAAGCACAAGAAAATAGAAGACTTTATTCTTTATTTTTTAAAATTTTTTATTTATTTTTTTGTGGTACTGGGAATTGAACCCACAGGGATTCTACCTCCAAGCTACACCCCCAGACCGATTTTATTTTTTATTTGGAAACAGGGTCTTACTAGGTTGCTGAGAGCCTCACTAAATTGCTGAGGCTGTTCTAGAACCTGCAATCCTCCTGTCTCAGCCTCCCAAGTACTAGGATTACATCCATGAGTCACCCTGCCCGGCCTTAAACTTTATTCTTTAAATGAATCTATATCACATTTCTTAAGAGTCTGCAAAGTAGAGATCATGTGAGAATTTTTTATGTAACTGAAGAATAGTATAAAAACTGCATTTTCTTTTATTTATAGGATCTGATACATTTTTGCTAGATTGGTTTTATTTTTGCTTTTTGATTGACTGCTTTCCTTATGTGCATTAATGCTGAAATCTTGCAGATCCTCAAAACTTCCTAAATATTATAAATGTACAAATGACTCAGATGGAATATGAAGTTATTTCTTACTCACCCCAAATCTAAAATGAGTATTCACTTGGTAGGAGGCTATCTTCCAAGATAGGATACAAGCACCTAGTCACCTGCCATCATGTGGTTCTCCATCTTCACCTATTTTTCTGTGCTTATTTGTAATAGGAAAGCAGCAAAAGCAAGAAGCAAATAGGGTCATATTCAGAAGTTCACATTGGCCAAAATAGGCATGGAAATTTATATTACTGTTTTTGGGTTTTAGGTTGTGTGTGTGTGTGTGTGTGTGTGTGTGTGTGTAGTACTGAGGATCTAGTCCAGGAGTACACTACCACTGAGTTACATCCTCAGCCCTTTTTATTTTGAAAAGGTCTCATTCAGTTCCCGGTGCTGACCTCATAGTTGCAGTCCTTCTGTCTCAGTCTCCCAAGTACTGGGATTGCAGTTGTGCCACTGTGCCCATCTCATTACTATATTTTTTATAGAACATAGTCACATAAACTACACCTGGCATCCCAGGTACTCAGGAGGCTGATGCAAGAGGATCTCAAGTTCTAAGCCAGTCTGGAAACTTATCAAGACCCTGTCTCAAAATGAAAAATAGAAGGGGGATTGGGGATGTAGCTCAGTGGTAGAGTGCTGGCCTAACACGCGTGAGGCCCTGGGTTCAATCCCCTGTACTACAAAAAAAAAAAAAGTGTGTTTAAAGAGTTATTTAGCAATCTGCCCAGGCAGGAGAGGAATACAATTAGTGCACAATAAAGCAATGTTTCTAGAGATGGGACTGAGGAAGGTCACAGGGGTTTCTCATTCATCCTGTTTCCTAATTTTTTTTTAACCAAAGTACTAGTTCAGTCTAAAAATCATCTTATACTCTATCATATACCTACCTCTTTTGACCACATATAAAATTTAGCTACTTTGACTGCCACAAATTCAGGTAACAAACAACCATCGACCAAAAACACTAAGGCAGTTTGTTTTTTCCTTCTCGTCCTCAACATGACATCTTGCATCCAAAAACAAATAACCAAAGCATTTTTGTAAATAAAGGCAGTTCGCAGTTCTCTTCTTGAAAGGAATTCCCATTTCAGTTGCTAAGAATTTAGCATTCCTCTCCACTGTATATGTGGATAGGAATGCAATATATATATATATATATATATATATATATATATACATATATATATATATATATTCATATGTGCAATTTTGCAGGCACTTTTGAACTTTTATATTCTGAATACTGAGCTAAGTAAGAACTGGAGATATAAAGATACATAAGTCATAATAGCTATTCTTAGAGCCTACCAGAGAAAGCAAGCACTTAGACCAGAAACTTCAGTTTATATTATGAGGGCTATGATACAAGTGTGTTATGAGTGCTTTCAGAATGCAAAGAGGAACTTAGATATTAGTAGAGGTTCCCTGACACACCCAGTAGAAAAAGCTTTCCTACCTTAAGGAGTGACATGCCTGAAGCATTAAATCCATTATGTGCAAGTAGGAACAAGTGGTTGAGAGGCCTGGGTTCATGCGTAGCTTGGCTGAGTGGAGATGCTAAAGCCCGTAATAAATAGCTGATATTGATGCCTTGGAGAAAGCAAGAGCTGGATAGATGCCTCTTTAAGCCGAATGGCACACACACACACACACACACACACACACAACCTTTGTTCCTCCAGAATGTGGAAATCCCAGCCATCTGTCTTGATCCTGTAGTGCTGCCCTTCCAAGCTCCCTTGCTGTTCCCAGCCTTGGTGCCATTGTGGCCATAACCTAGAAAGCCTGGTGCTCACCCAGAGGGCACAGGGAGGTCGATGCTATGTGCACACTGGGCTCCGGCCTCCCTCACAGTGTTTCATGGCTCATGATCACCTGTGTTATAGTTAGATAGAGAATGGCCCCTTGGAGAGCTCATGAATTGGTGTTTGAGGTTGATGTGAGTGACTCATGAAGATTGTAATCACAGCAAAATTACAATGGATTTATCTGGGTGGTGGCCTAGGCTGGTAGGGTATGGCTAGAGAAAGTGGGTCCCTGGGGGTGAAGTCTTGGGGATTATATTTGGTTCCTCCTTCCCCCCGATGGCCCTCTTGCTTCTGGCCTCCACGATGTGAGGAACAAAGCCTTGTGCTCTCCCTCTCTCTGCTTCCCACCACCATGCTCTGAGATCCTCTGTCCCTGGCCTCACATGGAGTGAACCCTGAAACTGTAAGCTAATATATCTTCCTTCCTCTATGTTATGTGGTCAAGTCTTTTAGATGATACCTGTGAGAATGCTGACTAATACAACCTGTATCCTGAAGATATACTATGAAAAAGGCCAGGCCACATACCTGCATTCCTAGGAGCTAGATCTCCTATGGAACAAGGATACGATACTTTACTATTGCCAGGCCTTGCAGGAGTGAGTGCAACATGCGGCTCACCTGGCTACTGATGGCTGGCACTAGTATTGGGAGTCTTTCCTGTATTTCAGGGCCACTGAGATGCCCTTCAGCCTCTGAGCAACCAGAAGAAAGTGTTAGACTGGCACGTGAGCTGATAATGCTCAGCCAGTTCTACCACGTCTCCAACATCTACAGTGGCCAGCCTGCATCTCATCATGGCCATGCCCTTGACCAGTAGGCTGAGCAGAGTAGCAAGAGCCACCAGTCTCATGGGGGCAGTTGTTGGCCTGCTGCGGCACCAGAGCCAGCGGCCTTACAAAGCTCAGGTCAGGAGCAAACACATGTGCAAAAACCTCACAACATGACTCCTCAGCCACAGCACGCCCAAGGAAAAGATGAAGAGAGGGCACACACTACTCCCAGAGGTGTGCTTTAAAGAGGCTAAGAGGCCAAATGCAAGCAAGACTATCTGCTGGTGGAGCAACAGCCCCGCCTCTCCCATACGCCTACCTGACCTGCAGGGAGCGGGGAGCAATGGCCAGTGCGCCTGACCAGGCCTTACCCACCTGAGGCGTGGCGTCAGACAGACCCCATGCCAGGCTTCGTGGTGGCCATGTGCTTCCTGGCTCTTGGTGTTGTCTAGCCCTTCACAGGTGGGACATGGGGGAGTGAGACTAAATTCTAGGGGAGCTCCCTCAGTTTGATGTTCAGGGAGAAATGGCGGCAGGGAGCGGGGTTGTGTTGATCTCCACGGATGCTGTTCAAGACTCCAGATTTTGTTCTTCTCTCCCACCCCAGGAAGGACTGAAACTTCTGGTGGAGAAGACCATGCCATGCCTGGTGTACCAGTCAGGCCTCTCCAGTATACTAAATTCAATAGAATATATATTTAGAGAGAAAATTATATATATTACATATATATATCATATATTCTCTATCTATTGAGAGAGAAAATAATTTATTATAATTGGGCCATGAAATTATGAAACTGAAGCTGTGCATGGTGGCGCATGCTTGTAATCCTAGTCCTTGGGAGACTGAGACAGGAGGATCCGGTTCGTGGCCAGCCTCAGCTACTTAGTGAGGCCCTCCGCAACTTAGTGAAACCCTGTTTCAAAATAAAGAATAAAAAATAGGGCTGGGGGTGTAGCTCGGAGGTAGAATGCCCCTGGGTTCAATCCCTGGTACTGACAAAAAAAAAATTATGAGACTGGCATATGCAAGTCTGCAGGTTGGGCTACAGGCTCCAGGCCCAGGAGAGTCCACAGTGCTGGTGATATGCAAAGGTATCACCATGATGGATAGTTTCTTCCTGCTCAGGGCAGCCATGTGTTTTCTTCTATTCAGGCCTTTGTTTGATTGCATGAGGCCCACCCACATGATAGAGCGCAATCTGCTCACTCAGAGTTCACCTATTTTAATGCTGCTCTTACCCAGAAACACCCTCCATGTCCACACATAGAATGAAGCGTCATACGGCAGCGGTGATCAAGGAACCAGGAGAGAAAGGAGTGTCCTGGCCTCCATCCAGTCGCATGCATGTCCCTCCAGCATGGATGGTGGAGGAGAGCAGGCCGGGTTCAGTGGCCACGCCGCACGCAGTGTTGACTGTGACACCGCGTGATGGCCCTAGGATCAAGGATTCCGTTAAATTTGCACCTGCGTGTGCTGCCAGCCCTCTGCCACATGGACCCCGCGAAGCACCACAGACCCAGCTAGGAGTCCTCCTGGCCCACACTGTGAGAACACCTTGATGTTTTCATCCTTCTAAAAGGGTGTTTAATGTAATATTTTTACTTAATGCTTTATTTAAGGCATTCTAGATAACTTTGGTTTTAGTGGTATTGATTTTTCTCAAAAATTTTAAATAATGTTTTTCCTTTTTAAAGTGTACCAACTGATGTACTGCTTATCTGGGGAAGCAAGCCTCAGGCACTTAGGAAGGGTTGGGATTCTCTACAGCTATCTACATGGCTCATAGTGTGCTGTGTGTTGGTTCAGGAATAAAGAGTGTTTGGATTTAATAATCATGGCTTCGTGATGATAGAAGAGACCAGGCATGTCTGGTCCTCATATCCACGAGTGCTGGGCATATGGAACCCAATAAGCAGAATGTGCATACAAAAACAACAAAAATAGCTAATATTTACTACCCATAAAAACTATCAGTAACTTCATAAACATTATCTTCCAGCCTTACAACAACCTGGATAGATGCCACTATGTCCAACCCATATACCTCGCATCTCCTCTAGTTTAGGACATGGCTGACATATTCTTCTTTCCCATTGAAGCTATGAATTGCCTGTGCTCCTAAGGGAGCCCAGACCCTCCACTGTGAACTAGAGTCCCTTGCCTTTCATCCATTCAAGGATATGCCTTTGGAACTTCCTTCTCTCTTCTCCCTCATCAGTGTCACTCTTTACTAATGGAAATGGGATCATCCCTACTAGCATGCAATCCTTCTTTTGAGCCATTTTTTATTTTGTCCAACTAATTCAGGTCTTGGCCCATATTATTGGAAAACACCTTGGAAGTGTTATCCACACCTCGAATCTATAGTTGTCCATCTCCCATTCTCTTTTCACCTTGTGAAACCATATTCATATGCACAACTTTAGCAAGCAAGTTTTCTTTAAAGTCACATTGTGAGACCATAAAGACTGTTCCAAGTTTCCATTATTTGACACCCAGCAGCATTTAAAACAATAGAATTTCCCCTCCTGGGAGAATTTCTTCTCTCTGCTTCTGAATTTTGTCTCATTTCCCATTGTTTCTCCATTGTATTGCTAATATATCTGAGTTCTCTGATAGTCACAATTATACCACATTAGTGCTCCATTACTGGACATTTTCTCTCCTGTAGCCGTGTGTGTGTGTGTGTGTGTGTGTGTGTGTGTGTACACGTGTATGTGTTACATATGTTTGTATATTGCCACATTCCACCTCAAGTCTATGTAACAAGTGTTTTTAAGCTACTTCCTCTTGACATTTTCACTTGGACATTCCAAACCATCTCAAACTTAACATTTCTTGTACTGAATATCTCATTTTGAACAACACCTTAGAAGCAATTTTTTAGATCAGTAGAATGCTTAGTGTGTGTGTGTGTGTGTGTGTGTGTGTGTGTGTGTGTGTATGTGTGTGTGTTCCTGAAATAGTTTTTCTTGACCACTCCACTTCACCTCCATCTTTTCTTGTGAGAGGTTCTTGGCTTTCCGTATTTCTTGTGCCCTGTTTCCATGTAAGTTTCTTATTTAAAGAATTTTTTCAACTTTTTAAATGGACTAGATGATCTATAATCCTTTGATTCCCAGGCAGACATATTTTTCACTCAAGTCAATAGGATCTTTGTTTGAGTAAGGAGAAAGTGATCAGCCTCTTACATCTAACCTCTGTTTTCTAAGATGTGCATATGTTTCTTCCGGAGGTGGTATTATGTCAACGAGAGACTCAGAGTCAATTATCTTCAAACAAGATCCTTTCTCCAATCAATAAAGAACATTTTCCCTTTTCGATTGGCAGACATGAGTTAAGTGTTGGCACAACATTCAAATACTTATCACTCTCTTAATGAGGGTATTATTTTTTATAATCCCAAAGGAACTGGCATCATGAAATGCCAGATATAATGTGGTATATCATGATTGACAAGTGCTTTTAAGCTAGCAGTAATTGTAATGCATAGTTATTGACATGAGAATGTATTATCTGTCATCTCTTAAGGGACATTTTTCTCATTGGAAAAATAATATAGTATTCTGGTCAATTCCTATTTGTTCATTTTATTCACAGTATTTTCTTACCCCAGTTTTTTTCTTGAATCCTCTGCATGACTTTCTTTATTTCATCCCCTGCAAATGTCGATTATTACATTAGAAAGATGGTGAAGAGCTTACGGGTTGACCTTGAGTCTGGAGCAAGTGTTGGAATAAGAAGCAAGATTCATTTTTCAGTTTCCTGCTTCCCTTTTGTTCAGTACTTTTTAGTTATTTATAAGCTAATGATACTTTTCCTTAATTGTTGAATTATTCTGACATGTCAGGCCTATTTTGCTGAATGTGGTTAATCTCAGCAGAATATCAAGATTTAACTGAACACAGAATCTGTCATCTTGGTAGGAACAAGAGACATAAATTCTTAGTTGAATGGAATGTCTTGCATTTATTGGATCAACATAATCAAAGCAAGTCATAGGTGAAAGAAATCTTGCCCTTTACAGAATAACACAGGCTTTTCTTGATCCTGACAGCTAATTATTTTGCCACACATCAGTAAATTATGAATTCTTTAATAATTGGAAATAATGGGAGTTGTTTTCAATGACCATTTATTCAGATGCTGATAGTAAAAGGAAAATGAGTAATTTGAGTTTTTGCTTAATGGCTGATTTGCATATATAGTTATTTCCCTTTGAATGTGTCTTAGATATCTTATATACTGATTTTCCAATTGACATGAGTATATAGAGAGAATATATATAGATGCTACATATATATTTATGTATTTTTATATATAGCATCTATATATAACATTTATATCTATGTATATATATATATATGTATGTATATGGAGAGAGAGAGACAGAGAGAGAATCTTCAGGATAGTATATCCTTCTATCAAAGGTGAAAAGACTACTTTGGAGTGAGGCCAGTCTGCTTCTGAATTCCAAATTCCATCCCTGTCTCTTAAAAACTACCCCTTTGAGAGGCTATCTGGAGCCTTTACCCTCATGTGTTTTCTCACAGCTGTATAATGGAATAAGCCCACATCTGGGAGATGTAAGGATTAAGTGTAATTATACATGTAGAGAAAATGTTCAGTAGATGACTTACAAATAATTGGCTGGCAAAAGATAATCATATTCCTTTTTTAAATTAGTGCATTGTAATCATACATCACAGTGAGGTTCAGAATGACAAATATATACATGCATACAGCATTCATTCTGTTTCCCTCTGGTTCCCCCCCCCAACATAGACAATCTTTACATCAGTACAAATGACTTCATGTATGAAGGAAGGATTGTTTGAATAGTTTCCATCATTATATCTCCCCACCTTCCCATCTCCCTTTCCATATCCCCCTCCTCCATTCCACTAGCATCTCCCCTCATTTATCTGGGGTCTTCTTTGTTTCCCAGTTTCTCTCTAGCTTCCACATGTGAATAAAAACATATGGCCCTTCACTGACATACATAATGGCTAATCTCACTAAGCATAATATTGTTGAGTTCCATCCATTTTCCTGCAAATGATATGATTGTGTTCTTTTTTATGGATGAGTAGAATTCTATTCTTTTCAAAGAGGAGAAAGTCTTCCAAAGATGAGTTACTATTTTTTTATTTAATGAAACCATATGACACGTGATTAGCTCAATGTCTTGGCATGCCAGGAGATACTGTTCTTACCTAATTTTTCATATATTTACCCTTAGTCTAATGATTTTCAATGTATCAACAGAAATATACCACTTACCAATCTCTACTCTGAAAAGTCTCTATTGCAATGTATGTATACAGTAAAAAGTTCTTCAAAGGCCTTTTTTTTTGCCTGATAATAGTTTTATTTTAAAATGTTAAATGTAAAGTACTATATCATGTATCTATGAGTTTTACATGTTTCATCTCACTAAAGAGAATATTTTATGTATCTATTAGATATATAATTATATCTGTATTAAATCTACTAGAACTGAAATATTTGAAGGTCCAAATATTTGAAGTCATTTGAATCATGTCTTTACGTTGTGTTTTCAAAAGATACCAAGCAGATGATGCAGCTTAGTTCAATCAAATATATAATTAAGCAAATAATAGTAGTGAGGTGAAAAGGTAAAGTACTTTAAAAATTACCAAAAGAAACCTGACATTGTTAGAAATCAATTTTTAGAAAGCAATAACACAAATTGACTATTCATTTGAGAATGAAAAATTTAATTTATATTATAGTGACATATGGAGTAATGCAAATATAAAAAAGAATAAATTGCAGCTATGTACAGCACTGTGGATAATGTTAGAAGCACAGTAGTGAATGACAAGAAAAGTTGCACAAACATTTCTCTTAATACAGTGAACTTTTACACTACAATTTCTATCAATAGTAATGCATCATATTAAAAGAACTCAAGCCGGGCGTGGTGGCGCATGCTTGTAATCCCAGTACTTGGGAGGCTAAGACAGGAGGATCACAGGTTCGTAGCCAGCCTCGGCTACTTAGTGAGCACTCTGCAACTTAGTGAGACCCTGTTTCAAAATAAAGGAATAAAAAATAAGGCTGGGGGTATAGCTCGGAGGTAGAATGTCCCTAGGTACCCCCAGTACCACACACAATAAATAAAATGATAAAAGAGGTCAAAATGTAAAAGAAATAAATGAATAAATATATTTTTGCTAAAAGTAGAGGTAGATACATATCTACTAAAACTATAAGAATGAAAGGAAACGTGGAAACAGAATTTAGTGTTTAGGGGGGAGAATAAGCAGTGGATGGGATAAAAAAATAGCAGATAAGCAGATGCTAAGCAACATCAGTACTAAGAGCAGATGCTTGCTTCTAATAATCTTATATGACATGTGTCTCTGTGATACTACCCCATCATGCTAATAAAACAAACAAAATGGCATGTATATATTATACAACTATTACCCTAGACCCCAGATTTAACCCAAGGTGTCTATGCCCAGAATCCCTTTTCTTCATCATTGAGACAAACTGTGAAGTCCACAATAATATTTTAGTTACTTTTCTTATTATGCTAATTTAAAAGTAATGAGTTTAAGTCAGGACCAAGTATATACAGTATGTGCCAGAAGCCACCCAAATCCACAAAAATCATAACAGTGGCCATTGCTCAATCTGTTGTTTTCTGAGAAAAGAATGTATGTTATATGATTGTATTCAGATGTTTGTTTGCCAGTTAAGAATAAAACACAATATGCATGAAAAATGTTCTATTGATAAAGAAATAGTACACTATTTCAATTTGATATATAAGTAAGTATATTTACCAATGTTCTACTGAACTCATGAACTAATGTTAACATTTAAGATTTCTTCTTAAGTAGTTCTATCAAATATTTCATATGATCCCAATGATGCTTGATTTTTAAGCTGACATCTTTTTATACTATCTCTTATTTTCTTTTTTTAATTTTACTTTTACTGGTGCACTGTAAAACATCATAATGTAGTTCAGATTGCTAGGGACATAACATGTACATCATACTTGGTGAGTTTCTCCTAGGCTCCCTTCCCTTCCCCATACATGATATTGAAATTGTCATTGGTAATTTCACATGTGTACATAACTTTAGTGGAAGTGTTTCCTTAATCGATTCCCCCCTTCCCCTATCTTAATAACTCAGAAATAATTTTATTTTATAGAACTGGAGGAAAATGGTTTCTATGTTTAATGATGTAAAATTCAAATGATGAGTGCCATAATCAAGTTTCAAAAGAGAAATATATATATATGTATATATATATATATATATATATATATATATATACATATATATATATATACTGTGATTTTCCAAAATGCATTGTAAGAATACATGGGGGCAATGCACAGAGGGAATCTTTCCTGGACTATACTTAAGTCCGGTAACTTTAAAGTCATCCACCCTGGAAACTCTCAAAAAGGAATATTATCAATAGGAAAGGAAGAAAATTTACTGCCTTCCCTTTTGTTTTATATTTTATCTCATCAACTAATTGCTTTGATAGATTTTACTACCAACTTTGCCCATTATTAAATCTTATCACCAGCCCAGCATCTTCTCCTCCATGCCAACGATGACTTTCAAATTTTGAGTTCAGGCCACCGGATAATTAATGGTGCAATTTTATGTCAGGGGACATATTTAGAGAACTGATTTAGGAGCAAAAAGTTGAACCATATATAGGTATAAGGTGTCCATTGGGAAAATACAGTAAGGTATCATCTATGTGGGTCAGCATTTTATGAGAAACATCTTGTACATAAGACTCTAGATTTAGGCATCAAAGTTTAAAAAGTTTGATGAAACCCTTATTAGGCATTACTGAGTTGCCTACAGATCCAGCATGAAGGAGAAAATAGCATTTCAATTTTCACCTAGAACATTATCTCCATAAAAAAGGTCAGTGAAGTCAGGCTTGGTGGCTTACACATCTATAAATCCCAGTACTTGGGAGGCTAAGACAGGAGGATTGTGGGTTTGAGGCCAGCTTCAGCAAATTAGAGCAACCCTCAGCAACTTAATGAGACCCTGTTTCAAAATAAAATAAGGCTAGAGGTGTAGCTTAGAGGTAGAATACCTTGGGTTTAATTGTAAGTACCAAAATAAATAAGTCAATGATTCATTTTTATGAACTTTGATGATATCTAGAAATATCTACTACCTTGTTTGGGGGAGTACACAGAGTCGGATGGGGGTATTATACCCCCATCCGGGGTATTATACCACCTCTGATCATAGAGTATGCCTGTGCATGGCTATGAGGATCAATTAAGATGATGTACATGGAGGTTACCTTTAAATTAATGACTAATAAGAAATTATAACTGAAATTGTACACAAATAACAGATATTGTTACAATTATCATAAATTGTTAATAGTAAGCAAATTTTATCAGCTTTTAAAAATTCTGAGGAATTTATAAATACACTAGACAATACATATTTATCTATATGTTAACTGAGGAATACTGAAGTTATCTTTTTTACCTGATATCCATTTCATTTATAGAACTTTAAAGTTGAAATGGAACTTCAGGGTTATATCATCCAAGTGATTAATTTTGTACACACATAACCAAAGATTTAGTTCAAGTTATTGATACAATTAGAATCTGAGTCTCCTAATTTGTCATTTGATGCTAAAATTTAGACGGCAAAATGAGCCATGTGATTAGGAGTAGAGCCAGCCCTTCAGAACTTCTTTCTTCCTGATCAATCAATACAATTAACTTATGAATTATTTTTTATTTCTCTGATGCTTTATAGTGTATTTTCATTTTGTGAAGTTACACTTATGATGACATAAATAATGCCCTATATGTGAGAGGAAATAGTCAATACAGTTGAAAGGCCATACATCAAAATATTTGAACAATATTATGGAAATCTGCATTAGGTATGAAAAATGACTCTTAGTAGATGAATCCTTCATTTTGTCATTCAACCTTATATTTGCTCACCTATTTAATTAATATTTATTAAGTACCTAGTATATGTCATGCAATATCCTAGGTATTAGAAAACAAACACACTAGGGAAAGAGATTGAAAAAACATAAGTAAGAAGAAATAGATGAGAAAACTTCAGATAATAACAAATACTCTGAAGATAATCTGTTGAGGTGAGGCATGAATAATGATGAGGCATGAATAATGATCAGCTGTAGATTGATCTAGTGCAGGAAGAAGGGGCCGAGTCCAGGTAGAGGAAATAGGAGAGTAAAGACCCAGGTGTGGTGTGTGCAGTGGAGTTTGGAGTCATGTTTATGCAATGCAACAAAAGGTGCGCTATGTAGATACAACCTCCTTATTCCTGCAAACAATATATAAGAAGAGCCTGGCTAAAGTTAGGAAGGTAACTTGTGTGAATTGCATGTTTTGTGAAAGTTAATTTAAATTTTACTGGATTTCTTTTAAAGAAATATTTTTTGTTTTTAATTTTATACATATTGTTTATACCAGAGTAATATACAGTATAGTATAAAACATAAGAAAGAAGAAATTATGTTAAACAGGACAAGATTCATTAACTCTAGAGAGTGAGTTTGATTTGTGAATATTTAAGGTTTCAGGACAAATGTTTGGAAAAATGACTGAGACAGTTATTTAATGTTTGGGAAAATTACTGTGTTCTGAATAGCTGAAAACTATGCCAAAGTATTACACAGAGAAGTAAATCCAAGGTAGCCACAAATCATTAATTGAGGTAAGGCTGACAGAAATGTACATTTTGCACTAAATTTCTGAGCCATTTGGAGAATAGAGAACAGCCAGTCCTTGTTTTTTTTTCCCCTCAGCAATGTGTTTCTGAAATAAACTTCAAATATCAAAATGCAATAAACAATCCATTTTTGTCCCTATAAAGTTTCAGTTAATATAAATACATTGTTGCTCCCCCCCATCTCCCCAGCTGTAACAGTAATTTAGCTCATTTCAGCTACTTCCTGCTCAGGGCGAGCTGCTTACCACGACTTGTATTAACAAATATTTACTGAGCCGGTCTTCAGTGTCAGGAATTCTTCCAATTATACCCTTCTTAGCATTATGCCTAATGCTGGATATTTAAAAACAAGTAATATATGGTCCTTGCTTCCATAAGATAAAGAAAGGATGGGTTGGACGGGGATCATACAAGCCTGATATTGTGTTCACAGTAGAAATGAGTCTCTACCTGGAAGTAAATAAATCTCTTGAGGGAAAGGAAGAAAAAATGTATGAGTTCCCCCTAGTAAGATAAAGAATAACACAGGAAAAAATGATAAAGAAGGAAAGGCTTCTGAGTCTCTAACGGGTAGTGTTTCCATTCAGGTGCCTTTCAGTTTTTGTACTTGCAATTAATATAAGTTTTAGCAAGTATGAGAAATATAATTCTGGGACACAGGGGAAAGATTAAGCCAAGGTATGCAAATTTGGTGTTTGCTAACCTTGTTGAGAGAGGGCAAGATAAAGAAGGTGCTACCATTCAATGGAACACACAACAGGTTTTCCAGAGAACAATGTGAGCCATACCCAAATCATGGTGTCTTTGAGGAGCCAAGAATCCCAGTATGGCTAGGATTGAGATGTTGGAAGCTTGGAGCTTAGGGCATTGTATGGGGAGGCCCATTCCTCAAGACTTTGGGTTGAACCTGTCAAGTGTCAGATTTTCTAACAGGACCTGTCAAGGCTCAGAAGCCTTTCCTTCTTTATCATTTTTTCCTGTGTTATTCTTTGGAGTAATAACTACATTTATTTATTTATTTATTTATTTATTTATTTATTTATTTATTTATATTACTGCAAGTAATATGCAGTCCTTACTTCCACAAGATAAAGAAGGGATGGGCTGGGAGGGAATCACACAAGCCTGATATTGTGTTCACAGTAGAAATGAGTCCCTACCTGGAGGTAAATAAATCTCTTGAGGGAAAGTAAGAAAAAATGTATGAGTTCCCCTTAGTAAGATATAGAAGGTGCTACCATTCAATGGGACACACAACAGAAAAATGTAATAGGGATCCATTATTTTGCTTGTTGAACAATTTAATTTTAATTTAAGGCCTCTCTATTCTCAGTCCTTTTGGATGGATTTGAATATACTCCTAGTTGTTGCCTGGGCTTATATCTCAGACCTGGTCAATTCTCTGTTCTCTCTAAAAAGGTATATGATAAATCAAGTAATATAGATAATCAGTTATTTCGAGCTATCAGGTAATAGGTATTTAATACTGATCATACTACTAGATTGATAGAAGATCTCTAAGAGCACTACCATGAGAACTAACAAAGAACCTGACGTGTAAGAATCAAAGAGGTGAGCAAATGTATAACAGGGAAAGGGATGAAGAGCTGAGAATACCTGTGCACATTGGAACCAGTCATGCCTAAAGCCAGAGTCTTTTCTATCTCTTGACAGAGTAATTTCAATCTTTTGGTCCAGTGAATTCTTTTATTTTAAAAATCAAATGAACTTCGGTTTTTGCCATGTACAACCAAAAGTAGACATAACTAATTTTAAAAATGAAATCCTATGAAAGGAGATAATTGAGAAGTATCCTAAAAATAACAACAACACCAAAGCACCAGATGGGAGGACCTACTTTGGGAGAATAAATAAGAACAGAGTGTAAATGTAAACTTAGAAGGATATAAGAATATTTGAAAGGTAAGAAAAAAAGTAGTTATTACTCCAAAGAATAACACAGGAAAAAATGATAAAGAAGGAAAGGCTTCTGAGTCTCTAACGGGTAGTGTTTCCATTCAGGTGCCTTTCAGTTTTTGTACTTGCAATTAATATAAGTTTTAGCAAGTATGAGAAATATAATTCTGGGACACAGGGGAAAGATTAAGCCAAGGTATGCAAATTTGGTGTTTGCTAACCTTGTTGAGAGAGGGCAAGAGAGAATACTTGGAAGTGAATCAAAGATGCTCATGTCTCAGAAATCAAGGATTGAAGAGTTCAGTAAAAAGGAGATAGTGGTCATTGGAAAAGGACACACCAAATGAATGCAAGCCACGTGAAGGTGGGTAAAAGACCACTGGTTCCTACACTTTAAGCACCATCAACATCATCTTCCAGAATTGTAAATCACAAGACAAATGACTATCTTACTGTGGATTTTGGGAAGAAGAAGAGATAAAATGGAACAAGTAAAGTCTAGTGATAAACCTGCCAAGGGAAAGAAGGCGAGCTATGGAGTGGTACTTAAAAGAACACATGGCAGAAAGAGTATTAAATTTTTTCATGGCAGAAATATTTTTGGTGAATTTATGGAAGAAGGAGAAGGAAGCAAAGGAGGAGGGAACAAAATATAAGATTAAATGAATGAAAGTTAAGCAAACCAATTTTTATATGGTTCCAGAGGAGGGAGAAGAATGCATCTTTGTGAATATGTGGGAGTTTCACCTGAGCCTGGAGGGAATACAAAGTAAAAATGAAAATTATGTAAAGATGAAAATTTCAGATAAAAGAGAAGAAAAAAGAAAATGTTATTGTTTTTACTTCACTAAAGTAGAAGGCTAGGAGATATGCTGAGAACTGGCTCATGGGAAAGGGCGCGTGAGATTAAAGTTTAAAGTAATGATTTTGAAGAGCAGTAAAAGGCCTAGATGAGTTGTTCAGATATAAGATTTTATTTTTGGAAACCACAAACATAACTAAGTTTGCAGAGAAGCTGAAAACTTCCTTGTAACTAAGCCTTGCAGCTTGTCTCTGAGTTACCTGGAGCAGAACGAGAAATGATTAGTGGAACCTAAGGCTTGTATTGACTGCATGATTATGATAAAAAGGGTAGCCAATAAATATATGAAAAAAAGTTCAACTTCATTAGCAATCAGGAATATTGAAATCAAAACTACACTGAGATTCCATCTAACTCCAGTTAGAATTGTGATCATCAAGAATACAAACAATAATAAATGCTGGAGAGGATGTGGGGAAATAGTAACTCTTATATACTGTTGGTGGGAGTGTAAATTAGTATAACCACTATTGAGATCAGTATGGAGGTTCCTCAGAGGACTAGGAATGAATCCCCCATATGACCCAGCTTTACCACTCCTTCATATTGTTTTAAAAGAATTCAAGTCAGAATATCATAGTGATACATACATATCCAAGTTTATAGCAGCACAATTCACAATAGCCAAATTATGGAACCAACATAAGTGTTCATCAACAGATGAATGAATAATGAAAATATGGTGTCTACACACAATGGAATTTTACTCAGCCATAAAGAACAAAATTATGTCATCTGCAGGGAAATGGATGGAACTAGAGAATTACTATTGCTAAGGGAGATGAACCAGTCTCAGAAAATCAAGGGTCATATGTTGTCTCTCATATGTGGAAGCTAGAGAGAAAATAGGAAACAAAAGGAACTTCAATTAAATGAGAAGAGTGACCAGTAGACTTGTGGAAGGGGATTGGGGGAGGGAGATGGGGGCGAAGAGTATTGAGGAACAAAACAGATCAAATAACGCTATGTTCATATATGAAGTCATCACTGCCCATCTCACTAAATATGTACAGGGAGGGAGAAGCAGGGTGAGATCGAGATGGGAACACACCAAGTGCTATGTGCATGTATGTTTGATTCACTTTGAACCTCACTATGATGTATAATTACAATGCATTGATAAAAGTATAAACAATTACGGTAGCAAATGAAGTCTGATACTGAAGGGCGTGGCACAGTGATTGACATCATGAGAACAGAATTTAAGCTGAATACCTTGTAGAATAAAATCACAAGGGAAATACAAACTGGGAGGTGAGGTTCAACAAAGGAAAGGTTAGCTAGAATGGTAATCATATTCAAGTAATGATGCTATAACACCAATGTCTAGTTTTTAAAAAAGTTACTGGATTATGATGCATCTATAGATAAATAATACTGAATGAAATATATGCTACTATCCGTATTATAGAAAACTAAAGTGGAATAGGGCTTAAATTCTTCAGTATGATTGGGAAACAGCAGGAGGCAGGGAAGGGGCAGTGTTCTGGATAGAGTTATTGCATTAGTAACTTGGATATCATGAGGCATTTTTAGAAACTGGAAGTTAAAATGAGATGAGATAAAAAAACAGAACTTTTCAGATTGGCTACACTCAGGAAAACATGTATTTAAAAGATTTTTCACACATATTCACAGAAATAAGTAGATTTACAGACTAGTAATCTATTCTCCACTGTAAAATGAGGAGTGTGTCATTTTTTAATATTGTCTAGGGCGTAAATTCTGTGTTATTAATTCCCACAAGTCATGGTTTCATTGATTACTCCAAGCAAGTTATTTGTAAAGCAAGGCTTATTTTAGTGCAATGTTACTCTTTCTCAGTTGACCGTGCTCAAATATTGTATATTATATAGTGGCACTGTGGCATCTGGAAAAGAATAATATCCCACCTTTCAGAAAAGTAGCTGGTCTCATATTGCCTTGGTTTCGATTTAACAAATGACCTGCATGCAGAGCATTGGTGAGAGCTTGCACGTAGTTAAGGGGGAGTTTGGAGATTATAAACAAAACTGCATTAAGGGGAGGATGGAGTCGCTTAGAGAGAAAAGGAAAGCAATTGATCAAGTTTAAATGGCCAACATTAATGGGAGTTATGGGCACACATTTCAAAAGGAATATACCCCAAAGAATTTATAGAACACCTCTCATAATTGGAAAAAGACAGATTTTACAATTATCCTCGGGACAAGCCGCCAATAGAATAAAATGCATAGCTTTAGTGTCAAGTGAAATGTATGAGACAAAAGGGAGACTCAGTTGAAATCCGGAAAGAGAAAAGGGGGATAAACAAGGTGATTCAGTAGAACTGTAAATAGGGCCTTATTGGAGTGGGATATGCTGAAAACATGTAGAAAGCCATACTACAATTAGAGTGATGTTTCATTGCTAATTTTTTTTAAAACTGCAAACATTGTTTCTAGAATAAACCACAGTAATTTAACAAGCATTCTGGTCATATAAATAAATGCATTATATATTTGGAATGTTTACTCTTTGGAATACATTTTAGAGATTAAACCTCACCTTTTCTAATATTATATTTGTTAGAAATCACTTGTGAATGTGAAAGAAGGAAAAAAATCTCTATAATGTAGTGTTTAGCAATTTCAACTTTGCAATCATTTTTCATATTTCATTGAAGAAAAATGTAATCTTTCAAATATCCAGAATTTAGCCAGACATGGTGGCACATGCTTGTAATCCCAGTACTTGGGAGGCTGAGACAGGAAGATCGCAGTCATGGCCAGCCTCAGCAACTTAGGCCATCCACAACTTAGTCTCAAAATAGTATAGTACAATATGGCTGGGGGTTGAATGCTCCTGGATTCCATCCCTAGTACCATAAAAAAGAAAAAAATTCAGAATTTACATGTTTTCAAAAAAATCACAGTGGTAAAAATCAAGTGGTAAATTCATGTAGCATTGTATAATTCAGTTTGTGGAGTTTTTCTTCTTTTTTATTTTTATGTTTAATGCCCATGATCTTGTAGCTTTTTTTTTTTTTTGGTACTGGGAATTGAACTCAGGGACATTCTACCTGTGAGCTATATTCCTAGCCCCTTTTAAAATTTTATTTTGAAATAGGGTCTCACTAAGTTGGTGAGGCACTTAATTGTTGAGTTTGGCTTCACCAAACTTGTGATCCTCCTGTCTCAGCCTCCCAAGCACTGGTATTACAGGTGTGTGCCACCACACCTGGCTACATTCAGTCATTTAAAAGAGGAAAAGATTATATATTCAGTCAAATGTCCTCCTCTGCCACCTTAAGACTGATATAACTGTACTTACTGCCAGTATTAAAACAAATATTATTTAAATGCCTTATGAGAGTTCATGTATTCTTTCCTAAATAACTTTTTATTGTATACTTAGATTTTTAGAGAGTTGTAGAGATAGTTGAGTTCCCATATAGACTAGCCTTTTTTCCAATATATTAACATCTTGTAAAAATATGGTGCATTTGTCTTAATTGATGAATTAATGGTAAATTTCCATTTCTTATCTGAATTTCAAGAAAGTTGGCTTGTAGTTAGAAACTAAAGAAACTTAGGTTAGATTTGTAAATTTGGTAGTAATTACAAAAAAATGATAGGTAACATTAAGACAAAAAATAAAAACAATTTAGGATATGAGTTACCTGAGGGAGAAAAATGTAAGCATGTATGAGGAAAGTATAAAAGAAGAAGAAGGAGAATGAAAATCAGTGATAGCAAATCAGGAGAATAATGACACTGTAATGTCCCTAGAACAAGTAATATGGTGTTTTGACAAACGAGGGTACAGTTCTTTCAATGCGTTAAAAGAAGTCCAGTTGATTAACCCGCACATTTGTCTGAATTTGTCAGGCGAGGGTCTCTGGTCTTTGATTACCTCGATGTGAGTAGTTTCATGGAAGCTTATGGATATAATCTACAACAAAAAAAAAAATGGAAAGTGAAATGACAACAAGAATAGAGAACAATGTAACATGCTTACTCCAGGAGCAATGAACCTCAAAATCTCCATGGATTACAAGGCTAAGCATTTACTTTTGCACCACCTGGTCTGAGAATCAGCTGCATTTGACTGAATTACTTTGAGTTTGTCTTAGCGAGACCGTAGGCTTCCAGTCTGCATCAGTTGTGTTTCTCATGTCCTCATCCTTGGGTGCAGGGTGAAGGACCATAAGTTACACGAATGCTTTCCTTCTTTTTTTTTTTTTTTTTGCGGTACCAGGGATTGAACCCAGGGGCGTTCTACCTCCGCGCTACGCCCCCGGCCCTATTTTTTATACTTTATTTTGAAACCGGGTCTCACAAAGTTATGGAGGGCCACACTAAGAGGAGAGAGAGAGACAGCGAGAGAGCTGAGGCTGGCTGCGAACCCGAATCCTCCGGTCTTCGCCTCCCAAAGTACTGGGATTACAAGCGTGCGCCACCACGCCCGGTTATGCTTTCCTTCTCATGCACATTTTAGGAATGCAAGAGTACAAACCAAATGATAGACACAATTATCAAGATCCTGCTCATATTATATCTATTGACATCTGATTAGGCTAAACAACCATTCAGGCAAAGCTAATCTTAGCAAGCCTTGGAAATATACACCATCAAATCTAGAGGATGGTACTAAAGATTCATATGAAGAATATAATAAAATCGAATGCAAGGCTATTTTATCAAGTGAACTTATTTTTAAATGGTATTATAGTGGCATGATTTTTATCCTAAAGAGAGTGATTATACAGAGAAGAAAAGGAAGTATAATGCAAAAGAATGAAGGTATAATTGCAGAAGCAGTGCCTCACTAAGGGAAGTTTAAAAAGAATAGGATCTAGTACACAAATCAAAGAACTCAGTTTAGGTGAACATGGAGCCAGTTAAGTCACTGTAATAGGAGAGAATAAAATATAGAAGATTAGTTGATTTGGTAGTGAGCTAAGAAAATGGTTCTTTTATAATTAAAGCTCATGTATTTCTTTTTGACTCTCTTTTTGTTTGACTTTTATTCCTCCTGTCCCTGAATAATGTTTTTTTTTTCCCCATGAGCAGGTTTTTGTGGCCCATCTATTACCAGTTTATAACTTTCACCATTGATCAACACAAATGAAATATCAAATTGTACTTCAAGTCCTTATCTTTCTCATTTGCTTGGCCTTCACAAGTCATATTTCTAGGCAGCCTCAATGACAAGTTTTACTAATCCCTCACTACTAGGTGAAATCTAATTTTTAAAAATGGCTGTTTTCTCTTACTAGTTTTTATAACATTGCTCTCAACCTACAAGTCTACGTAGCTGGAAATCTCAGGTTTATATTATTCCGCCCATTATTTAACATGATATTTAATATGTGACCTAGACTTATCGATCTTTTAACATTTTGTTGAGTATTCCAAGTTCCTGTCTATTATTTTTCTAAACATTAAATTATAACCCTAATGTAATTCTACATATTTATAATTTAACCTAATTGAATAAAGGATTTCTGAATGATTAAATATTATACACAGAGAGAGATTACATATGGTGAAATTATAACTATATATAGTTATATGTTTATACAACTATATTCATATATAGTATATACTTTTACATTTATATAACATATAATTTATATAAATACATATTGAATATATTTTGAAATTAAATTATACAAAACATATATAGAGAGATCTCTATGAATAGGAATTCCCTACAATATGGATATGGGTAAGGAGGAGCAACACATACTGGTGCAATTTCCTAGGCCTAGCAAGAAGGGAGCTAATATCGCCTTTTGTCCCAGAGAAGCACAGGATGGGGTGCTCACCAGCTCTCAGAGACTGTAGCTATAGCACTCTCTGTTGGATAAGAGTGTTGGCCATCATGACTGTCACAGCTGGACCATGATGAAATAAAGTGGAAAAGCCAGGAGCACAGATATTCCAGCCTCATTCTCGTCTGGCCCTCTCAGCTCCTCTCAAAGCCTCTGGATGGACAAACACAATGACATTCAGTGACCATACAGCCCCATTAGTACAGTCGAAATGGGTTTCAAACCAGTGTGAAAAAAAGTGTAGACAATTTGCATGAGGGAGGAAATGAAAGAAAGTCCACAGAGTAAGGGTCAAAAGTTTATGTATTGTCTGATGTAATTATAGCATTATCGTTTGATTTTGAAGAAATGTTGTATTTCTGTACCTCTTTTGCAGCTGAATCATGCAAACAGATTTTGTAAATGGAGCTTTCTATTATTAAGTTTTAATATAAAGCATTACAAAGACAATTTTGAAGGAAAGTTCTGCAAAGACCAAAAAAAAGTCACACACAAAACTGTAAGGAAAGATATTTGGAAAATAGCAAAATGAAAACTTTGGAAAAATATTGTAATGGAAATACCACTTAACAGGTTGAAGAGCAGGTTATCCTCAGTTGAAGAGACAGTAAATAAACTGGAAGATATGTCAGAAGAAAGAATCCAGATACAGCACAGAAAAACAAAAACAATGAATGCTCACCAAAGTTGAGACATAGAAAATGGAATCGGAATATATGATGTGTTCTGGGGGGAAAAAGAGGAGGAGGAGACAAATATTATTTAAGAAATCATTGTTATGAATTGTCCAGAATTGTTTAGTGATACAGAGCCATAGATTGATGAAGCCCAACAAATTCAAAATAATGTGCACAAAACAGACTCCCATGCCAAAAGGAATCGCTGTGAAACTTCACAAAATTGATGGCAAAAGGAAAATCTGAAGAGTAGCAAGAAAACAATTTTAAGAGTGTGACAGAATGATCTCTTCTATTCGCAAAGCTACAGTGCACGCTATAGGGTAGTTGAAATAAATAGGCAGGACACTGAAAGAAAATATCTTCTAATGTATAATTTTATATATAGTAAAAGTCTTTCAAAATGAAAAAAATATTTTATTTTCAAGAAAAACATAACAGAAACATACACTACCAGAAGATTTTAACTAAGGAAAATAATGTAGGCAAGGAAAATTATCCTAGATTTGTAGTTGGTAGGAGGCCTCCGTTATTAGTCTTACTTTACTCCCAATTTCTTACAAGGTTTGTTTTTTTTATTTTTGTGTAATAGGATTGAACCCAGGGGCATTCTACCTCTGAGCTACACCCCCAGCCCTTTTTATTCTTTATTTTGAAACAGGGTCTCACTAAGTTGTGGAGGGCCTCACTAAGTAGCTGAGGCTGGCCACGAACCCGGATCCTCCAGTCTCAGACTCCCAAGTACTGGGATTACAAGCGTACGCCACCACGCCCTACTTAATGGTAGTTTTTTTTTTAAGAATATCTTGTATATCAAAGAGGAGAATGGCATTAAAGAGTTCTATGTTACTTCTAGCATCTGTCAGGAGGGTAAGTGACTGGTGATGAATAAGCTATGATGAGTTGAGTGTGTGTGTTTTCATGCTAAGGCTGCCTATTAAAATAAATAGTTACAAAGCCTATAACCTGTAGAGAAAGGAGAGGATAGAATGACAAACAAAGTAATCAAGACATAAAAGAAAGGGAAAAAAACAAGCTAAGAGAAACACAACAGCCAGAACAAATTGAAAGCACGAAGTGAAATGACCTGACATTTTTGCTCCTAGATATACACACTAAAGAATTCCATGCACCTGTGAACAGGATACAGATAAAGGGATATCTGCAGAAGCATTGTTCATAATGGGCAATAAACTCACAACAACTCAAATGTCAATCCACAGTAATAGGTGCAGGTAAATTGTGGCTTATTTTTAAAATGGCAAACCGTATAGCAATAAAAATGAATGAATTACAGCTTCACACAAAATAAAATATAACCTTTAAAAGAGTAACAGAGTGAGAGAAATAGATTCCCAAAGATATAGAGTATGATTCCATTTATATAAAATTCAAAAGCAAGAGAAACTAGGCAATATTATTTATTGATACATTAGTGTAGAACCAGGAAAAAAGTAAATATGAGGCTATGCTTCACTCTAGGAGAACAGAGGCAATTCTGTTCAAGAAAAAAAAATATATATATACACATATATGTATATACATATATGCTTCCTAAGGGGAGCTTAATTTTTTTCTATTTCATGAATAAGAACTTGGTCATACAAGGTATTTGATTTATCATATTTGTTACATTTTACAATAAAAAGGTCAGTATATTGTCCTATTGATTTCATTGAAAAAAAATAAACTACTGATGCACATTCTTAATGATTTTCTTTTCCAGGTTAAATATCCCCAGGTTCTGTGTCTGTTTTTATTAGTCTTACCCCTTTTCAAATCCCTTCCCCATCCTGAGGCTCCTCTTTGCTCAGATTTTTGTTTTGCATTATCTCTTAAAAAAACATGGCACCCCAAAACACCTAAATGCATTATAAACAGAACATTTGTGTTAATTTCACCTAGAAAGCTGTCTTCCATTACATAAGTCTATTATTGCATTATCTTATTTTAGTAAATTCACCATAGCATGGACTTACCCAGGAATGTTCTCCATTAAAAGCCATTAATTTCTCTTAGGCCAATTAACCTTTATGTAGTTATATAAGTGAATTCTAAGTATCAATAAAAGATTTAGCATTTGTCATCTCATTTCTGCCAATCATGCCTATTGAGAGAATTTGACACTAAATCTGTCCAAGTTTAGTTTTGCTATTTTTTCATTTTGAAGTTATCTTTATATTTGATATGTATAGTTAATATGTGCTGACTGATGTGACTGATCAAAATAATTTTCACAACTGGGTATAGAACAGTCCTTAAAGATAGCTAAAGAAAATCTTTCAAGTTGAGAATTTTGCTTAGAACCCCGTTCAGCTTACCAACCTGCCATTGATCTCCTGAAGAGGATGTTATTATCTGCTCAGATGTCCTGAATTTCCTTTCATTATTTCAACGTACCCCTCTGCTTGCTTCAGTGTGCTTTTTCCTTGAATGGCCAAGTTGTTACTCTTCTATGGAAGTTAATCTTAGCAGCAGACAAGTCACTGATTGAACAGGGAACTAGAAATAGAAGGGGTTTGCATCACCCCCTAATTTTGTGAGCCCACAGCCAATAACTAAATTCAAGAGGGCATACCCCAGCCTCTTGGCCTCTAGTGTGTGAAATTCCGATAACATTTTGTCCATCCTGCCACTTTGGATATCATGTAAGAATGACAGTGGCTTGTTTGAACTCAAGATGTACAAGTATGCTCTGTATTTCTTTGGACTAACACATTATGCAGTAATCACATTTATAACGAAATGATATTGATAATGAAGGAAATGTAAATTAAAAACAGGATGTGGTCTGGCAATACTATTTACCACTAACAGACACATTTTTCTGTGTTTGATCATAATACATATTCCTAAAGATGTGGGACAATGGAGACTTTCATAGTTCCTGTGGGGACAATTTGGGATTTTCTGGTAATGTTGAAGATGTAGGTTCCATACTGTTCAGAAATTTAAGTGCTCCTCCATTCATCAGGAGACATATAAAGAAAGCTCAATGCATTAATGAGAGGGAAACATAGAAAGGAGCCAAATTGCCATTAACGTGAGAATGGATGAATAAATTTTGGCATACTTACGAGTGAATTATTGCTGCCCATAACACCGTGGATGCATTTCAGTAATAGAATATGCATAATATGCTGAGAATAAAGACATAGAAGAATAGAGAAAGCTTGATATCATTTATATAAAGGTGAAACGATGTAATTTTGAATAATAAACTTCAGGATACATAGATATAAGATAAAAACGTAGATTAATATTGATTGAATGATGATGAAGATGTAGGTAGATTTGGAAGCAGTAGAAGAACACACTGGGGTCTTCTGGGACCTAGGGGTATTTTATTAGGGGACAGAAGGTAGACACACATGTTCATTTTTTTTTAATCTTTAAGCTGAGCAGACGACCTATACAACTACAAGCATCAGAATACTTTTTAAAGGAAACAAAATTGGGCTAGTCTAGTAAGTTAGCACTACTTACATGTTAATATCTTATGTAAGAAATATAAAAGAATTATAAAAGAAATATATACTATGACCTAGAATAGAAATTGGGCTTAATTAATATGCAAAATATGCCTTAACTCCTCACTTTCCTTTTTCTAGTTGTTGCTTGGTAGACATCACCCACTCTTACTCTCAGAAAATTTACTATGTGCTCCAGTGCTCTCTGAAATAATATGTTCAAGGAGAGGGCTTGCCAAAGCTGTGCCCCACCACTATTATGTAATAGAAATGTGTCAGGGTATACCTATACACCTATTTTTTTTTCTGTTTTGAGATTTGGTTAAAAAAAATCAACTTAAAAATGCAGTCAGTACTATCTCCTTACTACATTTCCCAGGTTTAGAACAGTGAAATAAATAAAGATGAATTTTTATAAATATATAAATAATAAATAATAAAGAAAATATTTTTAAAAGTTTATGCTGCCAATCCCAACAAAACACATACCAGTGAGGGAACTGCTCACTAATATCATCATTATTTAATAAAAGAAGCAAAAATTTGACTAATAAAATGAAAAATGGCATTAAATAAAGTTAAAATGCTCCTTTCACAAGAAAATTAAATCATTGACCTCATAACATCTGACATGTGTGAATATATTTAATTTCATCATTTTAAAAATGTTATCGTGAAACTAGAGCCAGTGTAACCCAGGGAGGCCTGCATGCCAGCACAGGGGAAGCCATCTGCATCCCCATAAGCTCCATGCTTTGAGTGGGATGAACAACTTCACTATAAATTGTATATCGAGCACGGATCACTTTCTGACATTAGGTTTGGGGTTTTAATGCTGATGTTAAACAGAATAGTTTGTAGAATTAAAAGAAGTCCTAGGCCTTTTTTTATGTCTCTAATTGGCCAAACCAGAGAGAAATAGAATGCATGCTGAGATCGATGTAATCACTCACAAAAGCAGTTGCTTGGATAAATTGTTTTATTTAAAAGGCACTCACCACGAGAAAACAACACTATAATTTTGCTAATTGAACTCTGAACCTAAAATACAGCAATACAAGAGAAGGAACAATTCAAGACAGAAATGATCAAATCAAATTAAGCAGCAGTGTAATTTCCCTTCTGGAGAAATGCATACTCAGACATTTCTACCAAAAATTAAAAAAAAAGAAGAGGAAGGAGAAGAAAGAACTGTGAGTGTGCCCCGCTCTGCTTCTGAGTGCACATCAACTCAAGAGCATTAAAAAGATTCTGATTTCCTGGAAGAGTAGTAGAGGCTGGTTTATTTATTATTTTTTAATAAAGTTCCATTTGCTGAACTTTGGGCATATTTATGATTTGAAGCCATATTCCAAAGACTGATACTTGTTTTATGAGCACTTATAAATTAAATCGTTACAACATAAAAGCATAATATTGACTCAATTATTATCTTGTTCTAATATGTTGAGAACATCCTTGGTTTCATTAAAGAAAAAATGTTAGTTTATACCAAGTCTTTAGAAAAAAACAAAACAGAGCCAGGCGTGGTGGCGCAAGCTTGTAATCCTAGTACTTGGGAAGCTGAGACCAGAGGATCTGGGTTCGCGGCCAGCCTCAGCTACTTAGTGAAGCCCTCCGCAACTTAGTGAGACCCTGTTTCAAACTAAAGAACAAAAAAAAATAATAGGGCTGGGGGTGTAGTTTGGAGGTAGAAGGCCTCTGGGTTCAATCCCTAGTACCACCAAGAAAAAAAAGTAAAAGACAAAACAGATTTAGAAGCTGTGATTCTTATACCCTTTCTAGAACGAGTTATTTTAAAATAAAGATGCAGGAAAAATGATCTTAATGGGAAATAATGATAATTATGGCTATGGCTATTGAAAACTGTTATGAAGGGCATGGTGGTGCACCTCTGTGATCCCAGTACTTAGGAGGTTGAGACAGGAGGATTGCAGGTTCGCAGCCAACTTCAGTAACTTAGCAAGACCCTCAGCAAGTTAGTGAGACACTGTTTCAAAACAAAAAATAAAATAGAGCTGAGAATGAAGCTCAGAAGTAGAATGCCCCTGGGTTCAGTCCCCACTGCCACACACACACACACACACACACACACACACACACACACACACAAATATATATATATGTATGTGTATATATATATGATATAACACACATAAACACATTTAAAGAGAAATAGTTAAAGAAAATTGATAACAAGAGTGATGAGAAAACTTGATAGACTTTTCAACTATCCTAATATTGGTCTAAACAGTTTTCATCCACTAGTTGGGTGGTGATAAATGCTAACACTCTCAGATGCGTTCAGAGTTGTATCCCTTGTGTTAGTTGAGCATACCAAACTGGTTCAGGGGTTATTTTGGAACTACATTAGTGAAGCAGTTTCCTACCTGTAATTTAGGTTAGTTGTTCCTTTTGGATAGTAATTTCATTCAGGTAGTGAGGCGATTGTTTTGGTCTGTTTGTTTTTTAGAGAAGAAAATGTTAGGTCTTCTCACAGATTAATATGGATACAGCTGCACTCTGATGAATATTGCATAGATGATTCTGAAGGATAGAAAAAATATGAAAACAAAAATACCAGTACTTCGCTATTAGCAGGACAGAGTTGTTAACTGTTCACTTTGCCTCAATTATCTTGTGGCTTCCCCTTAAGTAGAAGATGCAATCTTATTCTCGTCATTCTATTAACTGCCTATAATCTTGGAGTTTGTTTACACTTTATCTAGGTTCTTTCTGGGCTGCTTCCTCACCTCAGCCTACACATTTTGGAACTGCCTCAGGCTTATTACTATGATGTAGGAAGTTATTAAAATATGTTAATTTACTTGACTGAGATGACTTTAAATTAAGCCCTTATAACTTTCTGCCTTCCAGGCTGTCCACAACTATGTAAAACCTGGAAAGGGAGATTATTCTGTGATCCAATAGTTACTGAGAAAAAAAATACTGTTATGGCTCTTTTCTCATAACTGTGACCATTTTCTCTGTATCAGTTCTATAATTCAAGTGAAATTGTGATAGCTAACATGTACTGAATGCTTTCTCTGGGTCAGGCAATCGCCTGCACACTTTGCATGTTTCATGATTATCCTCATTTTGCAGATGAGGGCTGAGTGGTTGAGTAGCTTTTACAATGTCACCTAACTAATCGGGGACACAGCCCTGAGTCCTCCCAAGAGGCCTGGCTTCAGGGTCAATCTTTCCAGACACAGTAATATGCGGCCTTTTAAATGTTAGGACTGCAGAAGGGGGGGGCAGTCCTTCCATGTTTAATGTTATCTCTGTATCCCAAGCACCTTTCATTTGTTTTGTGAAATATCAATTCCATTTTGAAAATATGATTCTAGTGAAACACGGATAAAGAATTGGATTTTTGTTCCTTTGAGAAATGAGTGATTGAAACAATTTTTTTATTCTCTAGTTCCATTCATTTTCCTGCAAATGACATAATTTTGTTCTTTATGCTAAGTGAGATCAGCCAGTTTCAGAAAGTCAGGGGTCGAATGTTTTGTTTCATGTGTGGAAATTAAAGAGGAAATAGAAAACAAAAGAGACTTTAGATAATTGAGGGGAGTAACCAGTAGAACAGCAGAAGGGTCCGGGTAGGGAGGAGAACAGGGAAGGGAAGAAGAAGTACTGATGAAAGAAACAGTTCAAATTATGCTGCCCCCATGTATGAAAGTTTCATTACAATTATGACTATTATGTACTGGAGGGGCAGGTAGCAGGGCGGGACCTGAGAGAAACATCCCATAATAGTGTGCATGTTTGTGTGTATGACTTTGAGCCTCACTATGATGCCTAATTACAATGCACCGGTAAAAGTATATGAAAAAAGCTTGATTTTTAAAATTTTACTTTTATTGCTACATTGTCTATCTACATCACAGTGAGGGTCTAAGTGATATAGAAATACATGCACACAACATTTGTTGTGTTTCCCTCCAGATCCTACCCCTCTACCCACTCCTCCTCATGCATATTGGTAAGATGAGTAGTGACACCTTCACATCTGGACATAGCATTATTTGAACTGTTTCCTTCATTGGTTCTCCTTTTCCTCTCCTCACCTCCCTCCCCCAACCCCTGTCCTCTATCTTTCTGGTCTCTCTCTTCATTTGACTGAAGTCCCCCTTTTTTTTTCTATTTTCTCTCTAGCTAGCTTCCACATATGAGAGAAAACATTTGAAACTTGACTTGCTGAGACTGGCTGATCTCACTTAGCATAATATCATCTAGTTTCATCCATTTCCCTGCAAATGATATAATTTTCTTCTTCTTTATGGCTGAGTAAGAAGTTAAGGGTTTGGGGGCTGGGATTATGTTTGGTAATGTATTAGTAAATCCTCAAGTTAAATGCAGTGCAGTTTGTAGAATGGCAAAAAATATATGGATTATTGTGAAGAAATGTTTCAAACATTGTTTAAATTTCCAAATATCCTATTGAAAAAATAAACAGAAAAATTCCACTCAAATTTTTTTTAAAAAAGTTTTTTAAATTTTTTAAAATTTAAAAAAAAATTTAAGTATTCTTCAAGTATACTTAAATTACTGTGACAGTGTTATATTTTGTAAGGTGGCTAACAATAAACAACAATACTAACTTTAAAAATACTAATTTTAAAAATGTGCTACTCTATGAAAAACAAAAATCAAAAGAAAGCTCCCTGAATTATCCAGGAGAAGTCTGCAGGCAAATAAATGTAGGGTAATACTTATTCCCTAAAGTTAGAACAGGAATTCATATTACAGAGATTTGCTGTGGGAAAAATGAAACTGATTTATATTGTGATTGATTTGTTTTTATTCGAGAATTCTGAGCTTTTAATATAATTTTGTACTCCAAGAAACGAATTCCTACTACCTAGAAGATTTTCTATGAGACTGAACAGAAAAAAATAAATTAGACAGTTTCCTTGTACCTCCTGTTCCTGACCTTGGGCTCCTCCAGTTAGGGGGAAGGTCGGAGGCATAATCAGTCTCCAGGATTCTTCTGTTTCTAATATTGGGGAAAGGAGATAACCAGGGCAAAGAGTTAAGGCAGAGCTTAAAAGGATTTATCAATTATTACACAGGAGACCCCAGTGAATAGGTCTTCTGCACTTCAAGGAAAGATGGTGTTGCTCAGTACCACTCAGTGTGACCCTTCACCAGGGAACAGGTTCCTTCCCGCGGGAAACTCGATTTCAGCAGCTTAGAGGGTAGCACTGCATGTCTGATAGCACTTATTGATCCTGTGCAGTCCAGCATAACAAGTTCATGCTGTGGATTTCAGGGAGGGAAGACATAATCCCTGGATTCAAGGAGCTTAAATCTAACACTTTGTTCATCAAAGATCTTAGGGAACAAACATGAACATCTTAACAAGTATATGATATACAACATAGTGTTTAATAGTATATTCAAATAAAATCATAGAACTTTACCATTAAAGAATTCAATGATTGTAATCAAAATTTAATTGTAGAAGTGATTTCTTTGTTTGAGAAAGGCAATTAAATATATTCCAGTCCAAAAAAAGTCTGTATCTTTTAATTTATTTGCTTTCTTCCTTTGTCCTTTTAAATGTTTATTTCACATTTCACGAACTTAAGCAATGGTTTCATCTAATACTGCTCAATACATTGTAAGTTAATGTATTCAATTTGGGAATGTCACCTCAAAATTTTGAACTCAGGACATTCAAGTTTTACTGTAAAAGTCCCAGGAAGTCTTCGAAACCCTGAAAATTAGATTTAAAAATTATAAATATGCACTCTGTAGGTAAATAAATACCTGACAAAAATATAATGTTGCAAATCTTTTACAAATGTTTTGAAGAGAACTCCAAGTTTTGTATAAAGAAGCAATAAAACTGCTTTAGTGACTTATCTGGGAACATCTACCTGCTTGTTAGCATAAGTTCCACAAATACTGCTGAAATGTAAGGAATTTCGTACATCAGCAAAAGAAGATATTTAATGAATCTTGGGGAGGGATATTGTGTTTTGAGGCAAAATGAACATTGCAGTTTTGCACACTCAATTTCCATTAGTTTTTCTTCTTTAATACAAAGAATTTCAGTTCTTAAATCTATGTGGATCACTTAAAGGTAGCATAAAATAGATTGATGCTGGTTGACAGTCCTGAGATGTCAAACACTTGTTTTCATGTTATGTCTCTAAGAAATGCATGAGGACAACTTTTAGATGGATTTCTGGATTTGTCTAAAACATCCTTTTAATAAAATGCCCAATAAGTCATAGTACTTTTTCAACCTTTATTGTTTTGGAAAAGTAAGGTGAAAAAAAGAAAAGAAATCAGATAATATGGAAACTGAGTTTTAGTTCTTCCAACATTGAGCTGAAAGAAGGATGTCTTTTTTCCTGTATATTAATATAGAACAGGAATTGATGTGAACCTGAGACTTCTACAAATCCAATATACTAAGCTTTGCTTTTTACGCAGTTTTAAAATGAGTTCTGAGAAAAGATTTGACATTCTTGTTAGCACCTGAGAAAAATTTAATTCTCAGGGGAAAGAAACTAAAGGAAAAAGGAATGCTGGCTGCAAAACGGGTGTTCTACCAAGTGCTTCAGTGAGAGAAATAAAATAATATGTTTTATGTTATATTTAATTAATGAGGACAGTCTCTGATATGTTTAATATACTACTATATTTTGTCAAATTCATTTTCAAGAAAGAAATATATTGACTCAATAGCAGTCATTTTAGTATTAAATGTTAGTGAAAAATAAAGAAATAAAGGCCTTTTTGTTTATTTGTTTGTATTGGGGATTGAACACAGGGGCATTCTACCTCCGAGCTATACCCCTGGCCCTTTTTGTTTTGAAACAGTGTCTCACTAGGTTTCTGAGAGGCTCCCTAAGTTGCTGAGGCTATCCTTGAACTTGCAATCCTCCTACTTCAGCCTCCCAAATACTGGGTTTACATACCTACACCACCACGCCCCACTAAGGTATTTTCATTTCTCCACATAATCCAGTACCGTTCAGCAACTTGATTTTGTTCAGTTAGTTTGAATCTCAGGCACAGTAAGATATTATATGACATTTCCTTGAACTATTTTCTCAGAGAGATAAGTCATATTTAAATTAGAGTTCTAAGTATTTATTATTTAGTCACTTTATGTTACCGGGACCCAGTGTACTCCCACACCATTTAATCATCCTCTTTAATCTGTTTAAAAATATTTGTCTTAAGTGCTTTTATATAATTTTCTGTCACCTCCCTCCCTTAGGAATTACTGAATTTGAGTGAAGACACATTTAGTATTTAACACATAAAATTAAATGGAACGTCAGGGTGAAAGGGATCGTCCTCATTTCTCACAAGTATTTGAAGCATGTGTAGATAAAGACTAAAGGCAAAGAAGCTTGAAGTATATGCACAGAATTACTGTATCTTTCTGTCCTCCTGCTTACGATACATGTATGCTATGTTTATATAGGGACATGCAAATGACTCTCTGAGTCTCAAATAAATTGAATAAGATATCAAAGAATGTAAACCATGCATAAAAGAAAAATTAACAAGCAAAGCATTTTTATTGTTTTTCTGTAATCTTATGCTGACAGTCTGGTATTAAACTACCATTAGTGTAGGCTTGCAGGTGTCTTAAGGTCTAAAAGAATTTATGTAGGGTTCAAAGGGTTATTATAATCTAGAGTAAAATCCATTTCTTTTGTATTTTCACCATGCCTTCATAATAAGTCAAAGACTACTACATCAAACAGTTCATTTTACATTTACACATAAAATTAGAAGAAATAAAGTCTCTTGAAAAATGATATGTGCTGTAAACACTGGAGAAATTAAGCAGTAATGGCTTGTATTGAAGAATGGAAAATGGCCATTCACCAAAGGTCAACACAGGGTCAGAGTGGACCTGGGCAAGGATAAGTTCAAGTATGACATAAGATCATGCTTGTCAAGAAATGTGCTCACTTATATCTCAAGTATTTTGACCTTACGCTTCCATGTGTATAAATGTGCATAAACATTTACCAGCTACCAATCACCTTTCAAAAGCTCATCCAAACTGTGACAAATAGGATGTGCTTGTGCAATAATTGCCAAAGTAAACTTGATGACATTCAACCTGTGTTCTTCAGAAGAAAAAGGGAAAGCTCTGCCAGTTTATCTTTGCATGTTATAACCGAAAAGATTAAGCCAGGCATGGTGGCGTAGATTTATAATCCCAGTATTTGGGAGCTGAGACAGGAGGATTGCAGGTTCGAGGACAGCCTCACCAAGTAGTGAGACTCTCATCAACCTAGTGAGACCCTCTTTCAAAAAAAAAAAAATAGGGCTGGGGGTGTAGCTCAGAGGTCCTAGGTTCAATCTCTAGTACCACAAAAAAAAAATTAAAATGTAGCAGAAAATTCCATTCTCCCCCAAAAGCTCCACTTGATCAAATAATTTCTGGGCTTTGAGAAATAAAAGATGTGCTCTTAAAATTTTTCCTATGGCTAGGTTTGTGGGTCAGTGGTAGAGCACTTGCCTAGCACGCAGGAGACCCTGGGTTTGATTCCTAACACTGCAAAAATAAAAGGTAAAACTGCCCTAAACTATATGTGGCTCCTAAAATATATGAGAAATTTGGAAAGTGATGATTAATAGAGCAAGTTGCCTACACCTTAATAATGAGAAATGAGAGCCAGGCGTGGTGGCGCACACTTGTAATCCCAGTACTTGGGAGGCTGAGATAGGAGGATCCGGGTTTGCAGCCAGCCTCAGCTGCGTAGTGAGGCCCTCTGCAACTTAGTGAGACCCTGTTTCAAAATAAAGAATAAAAAATAGGGCTGGGGATGTAGCTCAGAGGTAGAATGGCCCGGGGTTCAAGCCCCAGTACTGCAAAAAATAATAATGATAATAATAATAATAATAATAATAATAATGAAAAATGAGACCTAACAGACAGATACCCATACCCATCTGACTTCATAAAGTCAACATTGCTTTAAAAATCCTCTAAGACGGTATTTTTTGTTTTAGGATTTTCTTTTCTTTTTTTTTGCGGTACCGGGGATTGAACACAGGGGTGTTCTACCTCCGCGCTACGCCCCCGGCCCTATTTTTTTATACTTTATTTTGAAACCGGGTCTCACGAAGTTGCGGAGGGCCTCACTAAGGACAGAGAGAGAGAGAGACAGAGAGAGAGAGAGAGAGAGAGAGCTGAGGCTGGCCGCGAACCGGGATCCTCCGGTCTCCGCCTCCCAAAGTACTGGGATTACAAGCATGAGCCACCACGCCTGGTGTTTTAGGATTTTCAGTGTGTATTTTCAACTTGTATTTATTAATGGCACCTGCTTAGCATCTTTTCTGAGTGGAAATGGATCAAACATTAGACCAATGAAGACTCCTGAGATGATTTTTTCCCCCTGTACCAACGACTTTTGTAAGAAAAAATTAATCCCTGTAGTTTCCAATTTTTGGAATGTTAACAACCTCTCACTTTCTTTGATGATAGGGGTTTTGTTTTTTAATAAATCTGTGTGTTTATTCGGTTATTATGAGAGACAAAGGCAAATATGTTTTTTTTTGTTTGTTTTTGCGGTACTGGGGATTGAACGCAGGGGCATTCTACCTCCGAGCTACACCCTCAGTCCTATTTTTTCTTCTTTATCTTGAAACAGGTTCTCACTAGGTTGCAGAGGGCCTCACTAAGTAGCTGAGGCTGGCCGCGAACCCGGATTCTCCTGTCTCAGCCTCCCAAGTACTGGGATTACAAGTGTGCGCCACCACGCCCAGCTGGCAAATATGTTTTAAATAAGAAGTTTAGATAGGCTATGTCAACTTTATTTTGTTTCCTCTTTTGTCATATTCACCACAATAGATAAACTTTATATATTTTTTACTCCCAGAACTTTTGTTTTGTATTATAATCTCTTATGGACATGTAAATTGTATTGATAAAATGTCCTTATAGACTGCATATTCTGCCTTATGATTTTAATTTTAGAATGCTTACATTTCCGTAACTCTCTTCAGTAAGAATACTAATCCATTTATATTTCTAATCATGGAAATTTGTTTTTGATAAATACTTAATATTTGTCATTCATGATAATATACACTAGAATTCAAAGATGAATAAGGCCCACTTCTTGCCTTTAAGAGCTCATGCAAAAGTGATTCTATTTAGCTCCCTCTTGACTTCAGCTTCCTTTGGAAAAAATCATACCCTCGCCTTTCTATGTAACCCACTTAAAGTTGAAAGTGAATTTTTGCCTGAGTATATTAGATAGCTTTCATATTCTGGAAAATCTCTTTTACAATGTGAAATCCCCACCAGGCTGAAAAACATGATGAAGAAATAGTCCCAATTCACTTAGGTGAAAAGAAAAAAAGAAATTCCAGAGTTTCATTGTCTTTTTTGAGATCTAGCTCTGGTTTAATCAGAATTAATTTAATTATATATGTAATTAGAATTATTTAAATTAAATTATGGTGAGTTATAATCATTTGTTAGGTTAGAATATTCATGACTTAACGAAGGGGAAATGGGATATTTAAATAATAGGGATTGTGTCTCTATGTAGATAAGGAGAAAAAGATTTCTTAACTGTCTTTTGTTTAAGATATTTGTGACTTTTATGGATTTTAGCCCAATTATAACACTTTTTCATGATACTTAAAAGTGGGATGTCTCTGAATATGATACATTAATGAAGTAACTTTGAAACTCGAAAGTATTATACAAAATATTGACAAAATGAAGTTGTTGAAAACCTTTCTTTTTTTACTAAAACTGCCTAGGAATTGAAAGTAAATGAGCTTTCAGGAATGATGTTATCTTTCTTTTAAATGCACAAGAAGAATGATTTGAGATGTGTCACAGAGCAAAGTGCAGCGTTACCATCCAGTTGTGTCTTGCTGCATCTGAATATCAAGTATCCTCACCTTCTGTGCACCAGGTTGAAGACTATTAGTTATGCACAAAATAGCATTCTGCTCTAGCAAGCGTACAATTCACCTTGCTGTTTTAAGACTATAGAAAGCAATTTTCTGACTCTTAGCGATTGCAGGTATACAAGGTATAGCCATCAGCAGCTTCCTCAGGCACTCTTATACAAAATAAATTAATCATCTTTATAAGGAAGATAGCACAAAACTTGATACTTTCTCAGTATCATTATTTTAAGGTGACTCTTGGTGGAATTAATGCCATTTCATATGCCTGTCAGATAATTTTGAATTTACAATGTTATTTTTTTCTGTTAGTATTTTTGTTGTCAACATTTCCTTAATCCTACAGCAAATGGGGAGAAAACAGGTTTCAATTAAATCTTTATAAACTGAGATAATTTTGCAGACATCTGTGTCATTTTCATTTTTACCTTTACCCACATATATTATCATAAGAAGTAAAGCCTCTTACCAGCAACTACAAACAACAAGTTAATGCCTAAGTAGATCAGTTCCTCCTATCTCAGTTGTCGAAATTAAATCTCAAAGGATCAGTTTAACACAAGGTAAAAGGCTACAAGGGATTGCTGCAGAAAACCAAATAAAACAAAATCTTTCTTTGGAGCTTCACAGAAATTTAGGGGTTGCTACATGTATGAAGTACTATATAAAATATGAAAGCTACTTTGATTCGTAACCTAGAGGTGCTTCATAATTTAAGGTCACTAAAACTTAATGAGAAATGCTTTGCCAAAAACTGTAATGAGATACCAGCAACAAACACGAGTCTTTTGTCTTTGAAATGGTCCTTTTGTGATCATACCCACAGCTGTCTTAACTTGCATACTGTTAAAATTTGTAGAAGCTCTGAGAGGAAAGCACTGAAATTTATCTTTGTTACACATTACAAACAATTAAAAAGAGATAAAAACTAGCATCAACTAAATGCCTCTCCTTTATATGTGTTGGCTCTTATTTTATTTCTATTTTTTTGGAAAAAAATATAAAAGTGTTCATAGAACTATTCCAAAACAGTTTGTATAGTTTTATACAGAAAAGGTACACAGTTTGGCACACTTCTGATATTATATTCATGAAGTGAAATACAGTGGTGTGAGGAATTTTTACTTTGCTGTTGTCTTTTTTGTCATTAGATTCCCAACGTACTGTTTTTTTCTTATACAACCTAGCTATTTGTTTCCCTGACCTTTATGTTGTTTTATGGAGTAAAGTTACTTACCTGCCAGTTTGACTATCAGGAGTAGAGGAAGAAGCTATTTGTTTTTATTTGAACAACAAATCTACAGCTAGTTTCCCAGCATTCTGGATTTTAGGATTTTAGGAGGTGTGAAAGTGGAGGTAAGGAATGCAGAGAGAAAGAAACCCACTTACGAAATAACAAACAAGCCAAGGCAGGCATGGTAGTGCATGCCTGTAATTCCAGTACTTGAAAGGCTGAGACAGGAGGATCACAGGTTCAAGGCCAGCCTCAGCAATTTAGTGAGACCCACATCAACTTAATGAGACCCTGTTTCCAATAAAAATAAAATGGGGCTGGGAGTGTAGCTCTGAGGTAGAATGCCTCTGGGTTCAACCTTCAGTACGAAAAACAAAAGAGTAGCAAACGAGTAATGACTCTTCACTTTTCTGCTAGTAAATCCAGTCTCTTTTATTTAATTTTCCAAAATCATTGTACACCTTTTCTATTTTTTTTATTCTTTAATTTGAAAGAGGGTCTCACTAAGTTGTGGAGGGCCTCACTAAGTAGCTGAGTCTGGCCGTGAACCCGGATCCTCCGGTCTCAGCCTCCCAAGTACTGGGATTACAAGCGTGCGCCATTAAGCAAGGCTACACCTTTTCTATTAATTTCCTATGATACCCAGAAAGATTTATCTCAGGCCTCTCCCTTCCCTTTTGAATAGCAGCTTTCTGTTGCCATTTTGTGAAACAGGGAACTTAGCATCTCTAAACTCATCGCCAGTTTCTCCTTTTCAAGTCTTTGACACCTTAATTGCATGTTCTTGTTTTAAAGATTTCTCCAAGTATATTACTAAGAGATTTTTCATTTTCTCTTGTTTCTTAAATTATCCTCATCTCCTTGAGTATTTCTTTCTATTTGTTTTTTTATATTACATTTTCCCCTCTTTATTTCCTCCATTCATTCTGTGCTGTCCCTTTCTATTTAAGAATAAAGTCCCACATAAGCTAATGTTTAGTGCAGGAGGATTGTCCCTGCACACAATACTTTATATTTGGCAGATAAGGAACCAGTCATAATGTTGGAAGTCTTTCTGAATGCTAGAAAAAAAAATGACTGAATCCACAGTAAGTACTTATTTTCCCCAAGTATCTCTTTTCATGTATTTTGTGTATCTGCCCTCCACTGTGCTACCCCCCAACAGCTTTCTCATCCTTCTGTCCTAAATTCTAAGTTCCCTGATATCTGAGGGGAGACCTGCAAGGCTGTTCTATACATCCACATGCAATTAAACCCTCTCCTAAGAGAACCATTTCCACCTCTCTCTCTAACTGCAACCTCTGATTTAAGAGCCTGTCTGATTTTCTCTTTTGCAACTCAGTGACTTTTTTCTGGTTTATTTTTTTGCATTTGATCCTGAGCCTGGCCTCTTCTGCCAATTTCACAACTCGCTAATCCTTTCCTCTCTTTCCTTAGCTTGTTGAAATCTCTCGGCTTTATGGCTCCTCTTCATTCTCTTCATGTCTGTGAGTCTTTTTATACCAATAGTTTTTCTTTATTTTTGTAATTATTGTTAAGCCTGAGGAGTGAAAGGAAATAAATACATACTGCCACTGTAAACGTGAAGCATCTTTTTTTTTTTTTTGGTACTGAGGATTTAACCCAGGGGCATTATATCTCCAAGCTACAACCCCAGTCCTTATTATTTTTTTATTTTTTGTTTTGAAACATGGTTTCTCTAGGTTGCTGAGAATGTCCCTAACTTGCTGAGGTTGGTCTTGCACCTGCGATCCTCTTGTCTCAGCCTCCCAAGTGGGAGTACACAAGGAATGTACCACAAGGCCTGCCTAAAGGATCATTTTTATGAAATTGATAAGTTAGACAAAAATATCTACTTTTCAAATTGAAAGATCAAAAGTTACACATTTAAATGTCATTAACAGTTTTATGTTTCCTAAAAGAAGAGATTGAGGATAATTTCTTAATTCAATTACTAATGACTAATTCGATTATTCTGCTATTCTTCATAACACAGGCTGCTGACTTGGTATTTTAATGATTTTTACAATACTTCTTGAAAAACATACTGAAGTTTCTCTTTTTAGGTGATTTCACAGTAGATGGGCATTCAAATTTGGACCATAGAAAATAATGCAGATGAAATTTCAACTTGATCACTCTAAGAGATTTCCTGCCTTGAAATTGATTTTTATACTAAATTTATATTCTTAGCTCTTTTCCTTGCTCATTCTTCTTAGACATCTTCCTCTTTGTTTGTTTATTCATTCATTCAGTCCTAAGAGTTGATCCCAGGGGCACTCTAAACTCCAAACTGAACTCCCAGGTATTTTATTTTTAATTTTGAAACAGTGTCTTCCTAAGGTGCTAAGAGTCTTACGAAATTGCTGAGGGTGGCCTTGCACCTGTGATCCTCCTGTCTCAGTCTCCCAAGTACTGAGGGAGGCTGAGACACCACGCCTGGCCTCCTCTTAGTTTATATGATCACTGCCAATGCATCTTCTCTTTGCCAGAAATGCTGAAAATACCTTCTCCTTTTTCAGACACTTGTAAAAATCACATCAACTGGTCAAGTTTTCATCTGTCAAGGCCTCCTCAGTTATATTTCCTGGCCTCTCAGAATACAGTAGGATGAGCTTCATCCACTGCCCTTTTACTCTTTCTAAAGCATTCCATTTCAGAAGTTAGATTGTTATATTTTCATATTTATTTCATTTATAAATTTTCATGTGGGGGAACTATGCTTTTAATTCATTGGTTCCAAGCCAGGCGTGGTGGCGAACACTTATAATCCCAGTACTTAGGAGGCTAACACAAGAGGATCACAGGTTCACCACCAGACTCAGCAACCAACTTACTGAGACCCTCTGCAGCTTAGTGAGACCTTGTTTCAAAATAAAGAATATAAAATAGGGCTGGGGCTGTAGCTCGGAGGTAGAATGCCCTGGGTTCCATCCCCAGTACCACAATAAATAAATAAATAAATAAATAAATAAATAAATAAATAAATAATTGGTTCCTAGTTTTAACTTGCTCCTATTTCCTTAGGATATCTGAACATATACTAATATTTGAAGGTATGATCATATGTGTATATGTTGCATGTATATTGTTAATGGCTTGCATCTGGAAAGTTCACCTAAAGCTCATATACTGAAACCATTGTCCTCAGAGTAGCAAGGTTAAGTTATGGGTCTTTGGGGCAATGATTGGGTCGTGGAGACTCTGCTGTCATCAGTGGTCAGGGTCTGAGCTGCAATCGGTGATGACTGAAGGGGCTCCTGGGAGATGGAACCTAGCTGGGGGAAGCAGATCACTGCGGGAGATCTCTGGAAGGGCTTATCTTCTCCCTGCCCCCTTTAGTTCTCTCTGCTTCTTGGCTGCCAGGAGCTGAGCAGCTTCCCTCTACCATGCCCTTCTGCAATGATGTTCATCTGCCTTGGAGCCAGCCAACCGTGGACTGAATCCTCTGAAACCACCAGACAAAATTAATTTTCCTTTTCTAAGTATTTTGGTCACAGCCAAGAGAAGCTGACTAACATAATTGCCAAAGAAGAATTACACAGTACAGGTTAAACGGGCAAGGAATAATTTGTTCAGACAACTGCAACTGGAAAGAGAGAGTAAACTCTACTCCTTCGAGACAAAAGGTAGGACAGTGTCCAAGCATTGGGCTGAGCCCATGTGTCAGGACTGGAGGATGTTGGGGAGAGATTGGTCAATGTGATTAGGCCACATCTATGTTTGCTAATTGTCCTTTACCTGCATTAGGCTCCTACCCTCCCTCAGGCCCAGACTTCGAAACTGGAGAGCTATCTTTCTTGATGATTACCTTTCAACAAGATTGCTCCAAGGTCCTTGAAATAGATATTTCCAAGTTGTAGAAGATTTACATCTCAAATGGGTAGAGAAAGATTTACAATGGAAAGTTTTCAAAAGTAAATGCTCTAAGAAAGAAAGATCAGTGGTTTGTAGTCAGAAAGAAACCTACTTAAAGTGTCCTCGAGCTAAAGACAAACTTAAGTCCATTTTGGTCAACATTCTTTACTAAAATATATCATCTGAAAACAATAAATACCTTATGTAAAATGAAGAATTATTTAGTCTACAACTGATCATAAACAGTATTTAAAATAAAATACTGCCAGGCGTGGTGGCGCACGCTTATAATCCCAGTACTTGGGCAGCTGAGACTGGAGGATTTGGGTTCACGGCCAGCCTCAGCTACTTAGTGAGGCCCTCTGCAACTTAGTGAGACCCTGTTTCAAAATAAAGAGTAAAAAATAGGGCTGGGGGTGTAGCTTGGAGGTAGAATGCCCCTGGGTTCAGTCCCCAGTACCACCAAAAAATAAAAATAAATAAATAAAATACTGTGTCTGAAGTTAGTCATTAATTAGAATTCTGAAATGCCACGGGTAATCAGATAACATGGTATGGGGACTCCCTACAGCTTTTTTTCTCAGTAGTACATAGACTGGAACTGAACGATTTCTGGATACTTACACACCATATTAATGGGACCCATAACTAGTACTTGACAAAACGTTTTCATTTGTGACTTAAGTCACGACTTTTCCTCCTTTTCCTGCAGAGATGGAGTGTTAATCCATCCAGTGGGATTAGTCCATTAGTTTTCCTAAAAAAATGAGTATCGCAATTATTATGTAATACATTTTTCACATTCTACTGTGCCGATGCTTGGGATTAACTTTAAATTGCACCCCTGCCCTGACCTCCTGAGTTCTGTAAGCCTGTGCCCCTCTCAACTCTCCTAAATATGGGCTTTCAAAGATGATAATCGCTACCCTCCACCTTCATCAAAGGCACTTGCGCTGTGTGAGTGTCGCCCTCACTGATTTCATCCCTCATTCTGCCCTACATTAAATCACATGTTAAAATTACTTTGAGCCAACTGTAGAAAAATGTTTATTTCCCTGAAAAACATAACTGTTTTTTCCAGAAGATAAGAACAACATGAGAACAGTATGTTTCTCAATTGTGCTTCAATATGTCGTTAACAAATACACAACTTGACCAATGATAATTATACATCTACTCTATGTTCGGTATCCTGCTCTATTTTACTTTTTCTTAACTTAGGTTAGAGTCAATTTTTTTGTTTCTATTTTATTGCTGTTTTATGTATTATGCATGGTTTTAATAAGCTGCCGTAAAAGCTTTATCATATGTAGAGATACATTTAAATAAATGTAAATACACAAATGGTTAAGTAGATGAATATTTCAGGAAACCTTCAGTTAAGATGTGAGTTTAAAATACATACTTACCATAATATCTATAAAAATCAATTATTGAAGAAGTTCTTTAGGTGAGAAAGAATTTTGAAGTGTTGAAAACACTAGTTTGCATCTCTGGCTTATTTTATGTCTAAGATCCATGATTCTAAAAAGGAGTTCCAAAGAAGACACTGAATTTTTTCTTTTTCCTTTTTTTATTTTGCATCAGTGTGTCCTCCTGGAAGAACAAAAGGCTGACTGTTTTCCCACAAACTCATTTTGAGGATTTTTTTAAAAGAGATAGCACTTTAGCCAGGAGTGATGGCACACACCTGTTATCCCAGTGCATGGGAGGCTGAGACAGGAGGATTGCAGGTTCAAGGGATCCTCAGCAACTTAGGGAGACCCTCAGAAACTTAATGAGACCCTGTTTCAAAATAAAAAGTAAAATGGAGCTAGGAGCATAGCTCAGAGGTAGACTGTCTCTGGGTTCAATCCCCAGTATCAAATACATACATACATACACATATATATACATAAATAAATGAGAGAGAGAATTTTATTTTGTATAGGCATACACTGCTGTTTTCATTTTTTATTATGTGGTTGGTTAGATTGTGAAGACATAAGTGAAGTATGAAAAGAAAGATTCAGTCTAGACATACCGGGTTTATTTATCTTAGATTGTTCCCTTTGAACAAATTCATATCTTTACTTGCTTTCTATTTACATATTTAATTTACAAAAAAAACATGAAATGTGTCCTTTATATCATTCAAGGTCATAGAATATTCTCTCTCATTCTCCCTCTTTCTAAGGATACAGAGGAGACAAAATTAATTTAAGATTAAACTAAATGGTTAGGAAGAAGGATGACACCATGGGTTCAGCAGATTGGCAAAGGTAATTTTTATTTAACCTAACAGGATTCTGGGCTAGATAAATCATACACCACCCATACAAGATATTTTCAAAGTTAATATAAATAAATATACTTTAGATGGGTAAGCAGCTTTTCGGTTTTAATTTAATAATAAATTAAGTCAGTTCCCAATCATGTGATTAAGTGTTCTTGAGAGGGGCAGTAGCTACCTCACAACAGTTAACTCTATTTGAATAGATTTTTAAAGGCCGTTGTTTCATTTCTGTTTTTATCTCTTTGCTATGGTATATGGCTCATGTCACAACACAGGCATGTAACATAAACAAGGTAATATCTACATCAATTAAGTGGAGTCAGCAGTCATAGTAACTCACTCTAGGCTAGCAGACATCATTACATAAATAGCCTGTTGTAGGAAGCATTCTTTACTCAGACAAAGACATATTGCTTAATACTATGCTGCATTTAATGAGATGCTCACTGTCCAGTGGTTTTAGATATTGAAATAACCTTTATTCCATAACCATCATTATGTCAACAATTAATTAATTGAGTAAATATTCCTATGTGATATTTAAATAGATTTTACTTACATTTTGTTTTGTTTTTGTGATACTGGGGATTGATCCCAGGGGCATTCTACCTCTGAGCTACACCCTCAGACTGGTTTTAGTTTTTGATTTGAAACAGAGTCTCACTACGTTGCTGAGAGTCTCTCTGCATTGCAGAGGCTATCCTTAAACCTGTGATCCTCCTGTCTCAACCTCCCAAGCACTGAGATTACAGGTGTGTGCCACTACACCTGGCCTATATTTTACTTTTTGAGGAGTTTTAAGTTCACAGCAAAATTGAGCAGAAGATACAAAAATTTTGCATCTACTCAGTGACTCCAATCATAAGATCCTCATCCAGTGTCACTATCCCATGCCAGGGTGGTGCATTTCTTAACAATCCATGCACCTGTATTTACACACTATCACCTAAATTCCATTGCCTTTGTTAAGATTTACTCTTGATATTTTACCTTCTATGGTCTTGGGAAAAACATAACTACATGTATCCACTATGAAAGTATATACATCTTCTCTTCACTGCCCTAAAAATCCTTTCTGCTCCACCTATTCATCCTTTCCTCCCCAGTAGCTCCTGGTGACCATGGATCTTTTTATTGCCTCAATAATTTTGCCTTATCCAGAATGTAATCCTGGTTAGAATAATATCATAGGTAACCTTCTCACATTAGCTTCTTTCATGTAGCAATATTCATGGAAAGTTATTGCATGTCTTTTCAATACTTAATAGCTCATTTCTTTTTATACCCGAATAAACTTTGGATGGACCAAAGTTTACTTATTCTTTCCCCTACTGAAGGGCACCTTGATTTCTTCCAACTTTTAGTAATAAATATCTGTGTGCAGGTATGTGAGTGGTCATAAGTTGTCAGCTTCTTGGGATAACTCTTGAGGACCATGATTGTTGGAACATATATATGATAAGAGTCTGTGTGGATCTGAAGAGCATTGTTAAATTGTCTTTTGTATAGCATTTTGGATTCCCACAAGCAATGTATCAGAGAGTTACTCTTGCTCCAAATCTTCGTGTTTGGTATTGTCAGAGACTCAGATTTTGTCCATTCTAATAGCCATGTAGTAGTACTAATTGTTGTTTTCATTTGTATTTCCCTTAAGGTATAGTGTAGAGCCATAGGCTTATATGCCACCTATATATCTTCCTTTGTGAGGTTCTGTTTTGATCTTTGGCTCATTTTATAATAAGACTCTTTATTTTCATATTGTTGAGTTTCAGGAAGTCTTTGAATAGTTTGAATAGTGGTCCTTTTTCAGATAAATCTTTTGTAAATATTTTCTCTAAGTTTGTAAGGTCTCTCCTCCTGGCTCTTTTTCTGGCCTCTTTGATGTGAGAGCAGAGCCTTGCTATCTCCCTCTCTCTGCTTCCTGTCTCGATACTCTGAGCTCTTCAGACTTGGCCTGACATCTGCTGAACCTTGAAATCTCCAAAAACCGTGAGCAAATAATTCTACCATCTTCTAAGTTGTATGGTCAGTGTTTTGGATTATGGCAGTGAGAGTATTGACCAATACATCTATTATCCTGGAATATCTCTCCATATATGTACTTCTTCTTTGATTTCTTTCATCAGTGTTTTATAGTTTTCCTCATATAGATCTTGTATGTGTTGATTAGATTTATACCTATGTATTTCATTTTTAGAAAGCATAATGAAAATCATATTGCACTTTTAATTTCAAATTCTCTGTGTACTCTTTATGTACTAGACCAAGTGTTTGGGCTTAGGGATAGCTGCACACCATAAAACAATATACCTTCTGCTTTAGGATACCTTATTCAGGATTATATACACAAATAAAACAGTTATTGCTATCAAAATGCCTGACACAAGACAGGTGTGGTGGCACATACCCCTAATCCCAGTACTTGAGGGGCTGAGACAGGAGGATCACAGGTTCGAGGACAGCCACAGCAATGCAGCGAGACTCTCAGCTACCTAGTGAGACCCTGTTTTAAAATAAAAAATAGAAAAATCTGGGGTTATAGCTTGGTGTTAGAATGCCCCCTGGGTTCATTCCCTAGTACAACACACACACACATACACACAGCCTGACACCAAAAGAAAAAAGGTAATCTGCAGATAATAATATAACTGAAGAAGAATTCAAATATATTTACTCTTTAAAAATGGTTGCTAATTATATAAAAATAATTGCATTGCTAAGAGGCTGAGCAGGAGGATAGCAGGTTTGAGACTATCCTCAGCAGCTTAGCGAGACCCTAATTCAAAATAAAATAAAAAATAAAAAAAGGTCTTGCGATCTAGCTGAGAGATAGAATGCCTCTGCACTCAATCCCCAGTACCACACACAAAAAAAGAAGAAATAGAAAAAAAGAGCAAGAACAAGTGAGCCTGCAAAAAAGAGGCCATTATTACTTTTTGTCCTCTACAGATGTGGATGTCAAGCCTTGTATTTGCCTGAAGCTACATGCAAATGTGTTACATAGCCAAATAACTAGTTAAAACTATCACCTGAACCTATTTTGAACATTTCATACATCTAAACTTTATTTACTTTTATGTTAGAGATACACTTAGGTTTTTTTGTTTGTCTGTTTTACATTTGTATTTGTTACTTGACATGTAAATGATTTCCAGTATGGGATTCATTGGGTCAGTATTATTGACTTGTTAATTCGCTTATTGATGACCACCATCTAGTAAGTGCCTACTGCAGCACATATGTTAGCACAATTTTCACAGTGACTATTCAAGATAGTGAGGATCACTCCTAATTTGTAGTATATAAATCTCTTTTTTTTTTCCAGAAGATCACACAAATGGACCAATGTCACATAACATAATGGAAGACACAAATTATTCAAGTGCTTCCATTGATTTATGAAACATATATTGAATGTAAGCTGGTTTTTTTTTCTGGATATTTGTAGCAGAAGAAAAACCCCTGGCTGAAGCACAGTGAAGGTCAAAGGGACAGAATGAGGCATGTGAAAACTAGAGGAAAAGAGCATGTGTTTAGAGCTTTGTGTGCCACTGTGAATAAGTTGGATGCTGCTACAATGCAAAAGAAAGCCAATCAGTGCTTAATGCAGGAGAATGTTACGATCAGATTGAAATAGTTAAATGTCTGCTCTCCATGTGGGATGGAGAGTGGTCTTTAAGGCCTAGAGTAACATCAACGAATCAATTAAGTTGCAATGTGTAGCCAGAATCAAAATGACATTTGGACTCAAGTTGTGGTGAAGATGAAGACGATGATAGATGATAGATGGATAGATAGATAGATGATAGATAATAGATAGTTGATAAATGGATAGATATAGATAATAGATAAATGGATGGATAGATGATAGACAGATGGATAGATAGATGATAGATAGATGATATATAGATAGATGATAGATAATGGATAGATAGAAAGACAGATTATAGATAATAGATGGATAGATAGATGATAGATGATGGATAGATGATAGATAGATAGATAGATAATAGATAATAGATAGGTGATAAATGGATAGATATAGATAATAGATAAATGGATGGATAGATGATAGATAGATGGATAGATAGATAGATGATAGATAGATGATATATAGATAGATGATAGATAATGGATAGATAGAAAGACAGATGATAGATAATAGATGGATAGATAGATAGATGATAGATGATGGATAGATGATAGATAGATAGATAGATAGATAGATAATAGAATAGTAATTTCTGGACATCAACTGAATGCCCTGAGCCTTTTGATATGGGTGCAAGAAACAGTGACACCTTGGGATTTTCCTGGGCACCTAGGGGAGTTAAATAGCATTTACTGAGATGGGGAAGCCTGAGGAGAAGGAAACGTTTCCACTGGAAAATAGAATTGCAGAGTCAGACATGTGACATTTACACTGCTTATTAGACATTCAGATTGTCAAACTGGCAATGGCAAACACCAAGGTGTTTGTAAGTGAGACCAGAGCTCGAGATACAAATCATATTTAAAATGTTGTCACTAGAAGCAATCATTCAGGAACTGAAGATAGAGAAGAGAAGAAGGCCAAGCACTAGGTCCTGAAATATTTCCCTATGTAGTGTTGATATGAGGAAGAGAAATCAGGAAAGGAAATAGAAATTTCTCTGAGATGTGAATGAAACAAGGAGAGAGAGAGAGTCATGGGTTCCATGGGAAAGAAGGGTTTTGAGCAGAGATAGTTAAGTATTTAAAATGTTGCTGAGAAAGCTGAATGAAAAGGAGACTAAGACATGACTGCTGCATTGGCTAAGATGAAGTTATGGGGGAATTATTTCAAAGGTGATTTCAGTGAAGTGGCTAGGTTTAAATCCAATTAGGACAGGATTGAGTGAGTCAACAAAGTAGAGGTAGAAATATAGTTAGAGAGGTCAAGAATTTCGCTGTGTATGGAACCCACATAGGAGACCCACAGCAGAGGGTACTTTGGAAAATGTTTACCCTTAAGTTAAGCTACATTTGCTTTTTTGCAAAATCTGGAGATTTTTGATCGATACTTGACATTACTTAAGGAATCAACATTTAAATATCTAAGAGTGGATTTCTAGTCTGTAGATTAATCACAATACCAATAAGAATAGCACAATTCTATGAAATATTTCCCTATCTTATAAAGTTTAATTTATAAGATATTTTCATAGTATCATCCTTATAAAGTACAACTATTTTACTGTATCAATACTTTTCACTGGTAGTTACACTGTATAGAGAATGGATGCTCATACCACATGATTTAACTAGATATTTCACAAACAATTCAGCTTTCTTAAAGAATATGAAAAAAAATTGACACAAAATACTAGGTATCATGCTTGTGATGCACATGAATTGGGGTTCGAGATGCTACACATAGCCATGTTAGAAGATCCAATGATAGGAAAGTAAACTTTTTATTTTTTCCTGGAAATAATAAAAAAAGATGAAGATGCTTTCACCTTAGAATTGAGACCAAATTCCCAGATGTTCAGGTTTCGATTTCTCCAAAGCAAATCCTAAAGCACAGATGAGGAATTAAATAATTTTTGAGGGGGGCAATTCCCGGGAGTTCTGTGGAAAGGAGACAGAGCAAGGGGATGGTGACACGCACACAGCCATGAACACATGCCCAGTAAGAAAGGCCATTCAGTCTAGTTGACAGCCTTCTGAGATAGACTGCAGAACTCACCTCAGAAATTTCTGTCTGAAGGAAGAAGGATCTGAGCTAGTTATTTAACCTTTCATGCCTCCCTACAGTTGCCCTGCCCCACCTGTGCCCAGATATGATGTAGGAGTACACACAGGAAGCATTCATTTCTGTGGAAACTGAATCCTGTGGCCTAAGAAGGAAAGAAAGGGATACAGAGAGATGCCAGTGACTTAGACTCAATAGCTTGGTTCACTGAACTTGTATAATATTTTTTTTACCTAATATGGTAGGGTTTTAAGGGGAAAAAAACACAAAAGTTTTTTTTCTAATTTTCTAAAGTGTTTAAACCTAGAAAAGATTGGATACATCTCTTTTATAATATATCTAATTTATGTAGAAATACACTGTAAAGATTCAGGTTATACAAACAAGGCATGGTATGGAGTGGCATGGCAAAAGCATTAAAAGAAATGGGTTATAATGATGTGGTGTACACATACCACTCTTATTTATTGATTTTTTTAGTGGCAGGACCAAATATAAGAACAACAGATGTTCACAAATAAGCTGTGTCAGTCAGGGTAACCAGACCCATATCGAGCACACAATTTGTTAACTTATGTATTTTCTATGTAACTTAAGCCTATAATGTTATTACTGGAATATACTAAATGACAGGTTAAAATAAAAATAATAAATGGACCCATCAAGTAGATTTTTTTCCAGTCAGCTATGGATCCAGAGGTGCTATGTTATTCATTCAAAGGACTCAAAGGAAGTTCAAATCTAAGATCAAATTAATTATGCAAATTGATTGACAGGATAATCAAAATAAACTATTTTTAATCCTTTGGATCTAATATAGTTAAGCGCATGTAAAACTTACCCTATGTAAGGTTAAGCACAGGGTTGAGGAAAAGGTTTCCAAGATAAAAAATGGTGCTCAAGAGACTGAATTTCAATCACCGCATCATTCAATAGTACCATCCTCCTCTCCGTGTGTTTTATTAATTGGATCTTTGTTCTATAAATTCTCATAATGCATTCAGATGAGCTACCTGTTTAACTGCTAAATAAACAGTACTTGATGCTAATTCACACAGTATCAAAACATATTGAACCCAATTTGATGTATTAATTGGTGCATGATTTGTAAAAACACATTGATATATTTTTATCCATGGATAGGTTATATTCCCAGCCCTGGAATATGTCGCCACACATTTTAATCGCATCTCAAATTAGTAATGCAATTTAAATAGAAGAGAGAAGTGCTATTTACTAAGATTATCTAATAAAGAAAATGGCACAGTTTAGGAAATATAATGGTATATTATCTGAATAACTCTTTGAACAACAAATCCATTCTTCATTAAGGAGAAAGTGGAATGGAAGCTCATTAATGCTTCGATGCTGTCAGCACCCCGAATCACCTGCCAGTTATTGCAAAGGCACTTTCATAGATTTTCAAGAGATACTTCCTCATGTGTCTCCATATTATCAAACCTGAAGCATACGCGTAACTAACATCACAGTCTTCTTGTTCTGTATAGAGATGCTGAGAGTAATGAACAAGACATTCACAAGGTAACTCTTAAGAAATAATTTTCATGGTAACTCCCCCATTCACTTTTGCTACATGACTTTGTTTTGCTTAACTCTCCAATTACTATAGCTTTACTGAGATGAACTTCTTTAAGGACCCTCTGTTGTCTGTATATGCCCCATAAAACAACCCGAAAATAGACATATGGTGCTGTTAGTATGATTTCACTGTCATCATGGTTTACATTATGATGTGAGACTATAATACAACAATAAAAGCAAAAATGCAAAAATTTCTTCCCAATGGACCACCATCCAATGCACATTGTAATCCCGTTTTCAAGATGGACCTGTGCTTTATTTATAAATACATATTACAGATGAAATACTCAATAGATAGGTTTATGTATTTGAAGTTAGAGAAAAATAAATAAGCTTGATTTTTGTTATACTATGAAATTGGTAGCTATTAAGATTACAAGTGGAGCCTTAGAAAATAAATTCACTTTTACATACCATGCAAAAGTATTCCAGTGTGTCATTAAACACCTGTGTACATATGGATTTTAGGGCCTCTGTCTTCTCTAGCACAGAACATTGAATTTTCTTCCTTCTTGATTATGTACAAGTTACAGAGTTTACTAAATGCAGACATTGGGCTATTACAGGACATAGCTTGATGTATGTGCTCTATGGTTGATGGTAGAGTTTAGCATACCACTTACTTAAAGGTAAAAGAACAATCTTTATTCCAGGTATGTAATCAAGGTGTCACAACATTTTACAGGTAGGATGTTACTTAACATTATGTAAATTAAACTGACTATGTATGTGGAAATTTAACGATCTCTCTGTTCATGCCTAGAAATTTAAGCAATGAAATGGTCTGAGCATGCCATAGATTTTTTCACAAAATTTTCATTTCCTTTTATTCTAACTCTTGTTTCCATAGTTTATACTCATAAATATTCATCTTAATTTCACTTATTGTAGAGTGAATAGCATGAATATATTGAACAAAGTAGTATACGTATGCTTTTCTTATGAGCCGAAACAGTGTTTTATTGACATTAACTCATACATATGTTAAATGAAGAAATATTCCAGAAAGATTTCAGCAATAAACATTTTTCTCAGATAATTTTGCCTTGTACTTTAGCAGCAATAGGTAAGCTTAAATGTGGCAAATAAATGAGCAAAATAATGAGTATAATTGAATTTACATATCTTTTATTTATACATCATTTAAATGTAAAAAGGAGATTTTTTTGGATTAAAGTATAATTATTAAGGATTACACATATGCCATCTACAGTACATAGCTTTATTTTATGACATACATAGCAAAAGTTCTAAAATATATGGTCTTATATGGTCTGAGACTGCAATTTATGGCTGCTAGTACTTTTATTTCAATCTTAGTATAGAATTTGTTATTACCTCGCTGCTCTCGTTTCCCATCGTATCCTGAATCATCGAGGGATCTATATTATAGCAGCTTTACCTGTCTGATCCCGCCTTACATGTGTGTTGATAGATTAATTCTAGAAACACAATTTTAAGCAATTTCATGCCTGGAAGTGGCAAAAACATGACCTGCTGTTGCTGAAGCTAAAGATAGTTGTAGGTGATTTAAATGCCGTTGCCGCGGTAGTATCCTGTCTACACATGCAGGGAAACCTAAGATTACTCTTTACAAGGAAAGTGGTCCCCAGCATTGATGGGTATCGAGCCAGCACCGGAGATGGCTTCTTTAAGTTCTTTGAACTGCATTGCTTTAAGTGTCTCAGCATAATGACCCAATCAATTTAGGGTTACAATCTACCCTCTCTCTGAACACATATCCACCACAAAGGCAGCTAAAAAGGTCTTTTAGAAACCCATCAATAAATCACGTGTTACATGACAAATTGTGATGTACGTGTGTGAGCGTGTGGGTAGATCAAGATAATATTTCTCACTACTTCTTGAGAGAATATAGTATACCCAGCTACTCAGCATTTCTTCCAATTTAAAAAGGGAGGTCACCTGTAACCACTCCTTCAAGCAGGGCATTTCACTACAAAGGAGAGAGAGGTGATATTTTATGATATATTATATTACAGGGTATTTTAAATGTACTTACTTCTCACACTAAGTTGTATGCTCGGAAGCTCCAATTTCCTGTGCATACTACCTTAAACTTTATACAGAATATGACAGTTCTTGAACTTATAGGAAAAGATCTGGTCTTGCTACACAGCAGGAGAGTTCAAAACTCATCTACAGTGGTAGTTGCTGCCAAATAATTATATTTTATTATGTATGGAACTGATATTTCCTTGCCAATTAGCATTCTGCCTTTCTCTTGATTGCTCAATTTTTTATTGGATTGCAAACAACAGGAATCACTCTTTGTGAATGTTGTTGGATTTCATACTGCTATGAATCATCGGAAGCCAATTGGGGTTAGTTGTAGACAACCTGGAGGAGAGAAGAAATCAAAGGAAAATGGATGGAACTAGAGAATATGATGCCAAGTGAGATCAGCCAGTCTCAGAAAGTCACGGGTTGAATGTGTTCTCTCCTCTGTGGAAGCTAGAGAGAAAAGAGGAAACAAAAACTACTTCAGATAAATGAGGAGAGAGACCAGTAGAATAGCGGAACAGGATTGGGGGAGCGAGGTGGGGAGGGGACAAAGGAAAACTGATGAAGGACATAGTGCAGATAATGCTCTGTTCATATATGACGGTATCACTATTAATCTCGCTAATATGTATGAAGTGGGAGAGAGGGTAGGGTAGAATCTGGAAGGAAGTGCAGCAAGGGCTGTGTGCATGTGTATTTATATTACTTTGAACCTCACTCTGATGTATCAGTACAATGCACCAATAAAGGTGTTTTTAAGAAAGCCAAATAGCAATAAAACAAAAAGAAAATAAATGGTGTACCCATTGTGGTAGGACTCAAGGTTCTAGAGATGAATGAGGAGAAAATGGGCCCATTTTGCCTTCTGGTTGGTGGCCTTTAATTACCATTTGTACACATTTATTTTTATTTATTTTTTGTAGTACTGGGGATTGAACCCAGGGCATCCTACCTCCAAACTATACCTCTGGTCCTATTTTATTTTCATTTTAAAACAGGGTCTCACTAGGTTAATGAGTCTCACTAATTGCTGAGGCTGTCTTCAAATCTGCAATCCTCCTGTCTCAGCCTCCCAAGTACTGGGATTATAGGCATACACTACCATATCTGGCTACACTTTCTCTTTATAATCCTTTGATTTTTGAAAAAAAGGGAGGGAGACTAGTTTTTGAGTCACAGATTTGTCTCAAGGCACTAAAATCGCCCAAAGATACCAGGAATTACTTATAAAAGAGCAGAACTTAAAAGTATTTGATGCATTTTAATTTTCAAAACACTAGACATGTAGTTTCAGACATGTTAACAGGTATGAGGACAAACTCATAGAGAGTATCTTAGAACCAATGGTTTATCCTATTATAGAATTGTAGCTGACCTCGGAAATAGTTTGCCTCAACATATTCATTTGAGATGTAAGATCACCGGTCAAGACCAGTAAACCTGCTTGGTATAATGGAGCTGGTTTGTAGTGAAAGTGTGAATAGAGAATAAATTGCCTTCATTTCTTTTATTAATTGTATTTCTAGACCACAGGGGGGGAAATGAAGAAAATCACAACATTTACTTAAGTGTAGTTTTAATATTAACTTTTTATTTTCTTTTTGTTTGTTTAGTATTAGAAACAGTGCTGGTTCCTGCATTTATATTCAATAGACATTAACCTAAGAGGTCAGAGTTTAATTAGGACTAATTGAACTAGTACACATTATTGTTTGAAATGGGTTTCAAATGTTGTCAAATCAATCATCAGCTGGTTAATATTGACTGGAAAATTTTGAGCCCCAATGATCCCATATCCATTAATTATCCTAATTTACCAGATTTTCTGGTGGGCTTTTTGTAATCAACAATAAATAGACAAAGAAGTCCGTTACAGCATCTAATAAAAGAAATACAAAAAAAAACCCCTGAAAGCAGTGTATGTGTGTAAAAGTAGAAGTGCACACTTGCTATATTATTGGAAGAATCTACTCAGGGATTTCGTTATTGCTAAAGTTATAGAATTTATCTTTTTGAGTGACTTTGAGATATCTGTTTATGACTCATAGTATGTTTCATGTTTGGAGTAGTTCCTCTTTATACAGGGTTTTGCTTTCAATGATTTCAGTTAATCACAGTGAACTCTAGTCCAAAAATAGTAAATGGAAAATTACAGAAATAAACAATTCATACATTTTAAACTTTGCACCATTCTGAGCAGTGTGATGAAATCTCTGTCCTGCTCCGTCCTTCCCAGGAGGTGGGAGACCTCTTCCTCCAGAGTATCCATACTTCCTACGCTACCTGCCTGTCTCTCACTCAGCAGCTAATATTAGACCCACTGTTGTAATACTGGAGTCCTTGTGTTCAAGTAATTGTCATTTTACTTAATAATGGCTCCAAAGCACAAGAGTAGTGATGCTGGCAGTTAGGATATGACAAAGAGAACTACTTTCTTTAAGTCAAAAGGTACATAGTCTGGATTTAATAAAGAAGGAAAAAATCATATGCTAAGGTTGCAAAGATATAAAGAATGAATCTTCTATCCATGAAATTGAGAAGGAAGAAGAACTTTGTGCTGGTTTTGCTATTGCACCTCAAATTGCAAAATTCATAGCCAGAGTGTGTGGTAAGTTCTTAGGGTGGAAAATGCATTGAATTAAGAGGTTTGATACAATCCACAGTTTCATGCATCCAACTGGAGTTTTGGGAACATAATACCCTGAAGATAAGCAGAAACTACTGTGTTATCTCATTTGATCATCCTATAAACTCTGTGTTGTATGTGGTGTAGGTTAAAAGTGCCTATAAGAAACAAGGGCTAAGGAATAAGTTATGTGCCGTTAGTCTCACAGTAAACTAGATAAGGGTATGGGAATGAACATAATTCCCATGACTCAGATTTTATTGCTCTTTTCCCTTATTTGAGGAATTATAGGAACTTGTAGCCAGTATTTTCTCTGACCTTTTAAAATAAATTACCTGCAAGATCATATTTTTATCATAGAAAATACACAGAGGAATATACCCAGTGAACAAATCACATTTATTATTGGTTGCTGATTTAGATGCTACTGTCAAGAATTATCAGTGCCAAGGTGCATAAAACTGAAGCTACAGATCTGGGAATTCCAGGCCCTCTTTTGCAAGGAGTACTGTAATCGGTATCATAGGCATCATTAACTTAAGCAATTAGGTTCAATGTCCTAGTTTCTGTTGACAAGTGCTACTATTTTTAGATTTTTTTCTTCCTGTCTTACATTGCTTGGTTGCTCGTGCACCTCATGAGAAAAAAGAATTGCATTGATGTTAATTCATTTTAAGATTCCCCACTGCAGCCAAAGGGTGATAAACACGGACTGTCACCATAATTAAGTCAGAGTGCTACTCTTAAGGAAATTCCACTTAGAGAAAGCCATTGCTAAAGGTGGTTACTTTAACTACAAACTGATCATTAATTTCAGGGCCACTTCTGGGGACTCTTCTAGTGATTATAAATCACTAAAATTGGTTTATGGCTGCACTAATATTCTTTAAAATAACTTAGCAGAAATCATTGGTTGAACAGCCGCTTGGCAAAATGAGTCATTTTCTCTTCTTAACAGTTATTTCCTACCAATTATTCCATAAGAAATTATCTGTTGTATTTCAACGACAACATGTATACTTACTGACAAAAATTAAAAACAAAGCCAGGCGTGGTGGTGGCATACACCTGTAATACCAGTACTTGGGAGGTTGAGACAGGAAGATCACAGGTTCAAGACCAGCCTCAGCAACTTAGCAAGACAATCAGTAACCTAGAGAAACCCTGTTTCAAAACAAAAAATAAAAAGGGCTTGGAGTGGTTCTTGGAGGTAGATTGGCCCTGGGTTCAATAAATAATTCCCAGTACCAATAAATAAAAATAAATAAATAAACAAATAAATACATTTTGCTTTTAAAAACAAGATGGAGCCAGGCATGATGGCACAAATCTGTAATCCCAGCTACTGGGGAGGCTGAGACTGGAGGATCTCAAGTGGGAGGCTAGCCTGGACAAGTTAGTGAGATCCGATCCTTTTTCAAAATAAAATAAAGGGCTGGGGTGTTACTCAGTGGTGGGGTACTCCTGACTCAATACCCAGTACCGAAAAAACAACAACAAAAAACACAAGATAGAGTTTATACAATAGGAAAAACACCAGAGCTTATACTAGGAAAGGTAGTACTATTATCTTTTCTTACTCTAACAGATAGACAAAAATTATTTTGCAGTTGTTAACATTGACTATTACAAATGAAAACAATGATAATAAAATCACTACTTTTTATTATTTTTAAAAAATATTTTGTTTTATTGTAATTGTATATGATAGATTCATAGTAATACATTCATATATGCACATAGTATTATTTGGTCTGTTTCCTTCCCCATACCTCCCCTTCTTTTCCCCTTCTTCCTCCCCTGATCCTCTTCCGCTACTCTACAAAATCTCTACTTTGGGTGTGTGTGTGTGTGTGTGTGTGTGTGTGAGTGGTTGAGTGGTACTGGGTATTAAACCTCTTAGTTACACCCCCAACCCTTTTTTATGTTTTTGTTTTGAAACAGGGTCTAACTAGGTTGCTGAGAGTCTTGCTGCATTGCTGAGGCTGTCCTCAAACCTATAATCCTACTGTCTTAGCCTCCTGGGTACTGAGATTACAGGCATGCACCATCACACCTGGCAATACTGTAGTCTCTTTTCTAAGCCAGGCACCTCTTTCAAAACTCAGAAAAGCAATCTGCCAAAACATCAGAGCAGTAAACTTCATCCTTACTGGTTCTGTAGTCTAACTGAGCAAAAAAGAAATCAATGAATCAATTCTGTTCAGTTCTAGAGCAGTGTACCAGTGAGCTATGTGGGTTAAACTAGGTTCCAGTGCAGGAAAGGTCAGGAAAATCCCAGTACTAATTCTTAGTTTGACAGGTGTGTGTCTAAGAAAAAGTCCATCAGTCTCTCATTTGAATGTTTGGAGACACATGGGTTTTGGAATTCAAACTTTTATTATTATTATTATTATTATTATTATTTTAAAATGGTAATAGACTACAAACAATAAAAGTCACATGGCATCACTGGGGCCTGCCCCCTGTCATCCAACACATTATGATTCCTACAGGGCTCCATGAATCAACTCACTAAGAAGACACTTTTACTCGCTCATTGCTTTATATATGACTAGGTTTTGCCACCAAATGAGTTTGTGCCAAACATACAACAAATCTTTTCACCGGCGGGACACTTGGGGCACTGGAATCTGGTATAAAACATGGTGCCTCACACCACACGGCTTGCAAATTGTGAAATCGCGCCTGTTTCAGATGCGAGAGCTATGCATCATTTCCCTGAACACTGAGCACTTCATCTCACTTCATGTGCAAGTCGAGAGGAGAAAGCATGAAATGAAGGGTTCCTGGCAAACTGCCAGAGCCCTGCAGCAGCTGCTGGTCCAGGTGGGATTTTATGGGGCTTTGACAGGGGAGATGTCGCTCAAGTGTCTGACACCATTGTCTCCTCACAGCCGGAGGTGGGGTCTTTGATGGTTTAGTGGGCACCATCGCTACAATTAATCCTCCAGGCAGAAGTGGCTCCTACTCAGGACTTATTAGTCACTTCTAAAAATACAAACCTAAATACCAGGAAACAAATACTTCCCTGGCAGAGCAGAAGACAGACCATCTCCTTTCCCTTACTAAGCCAAACCTACGAGAGTGTGAGATCGTATTTTACATCTCCACTGAGAGGTGCTTAGAATGCTGAGACTGCAGGCCCAGCGTGGTGGCGCACGCTTGTAATCCCAGCACTTTGGGAGGCGGAGACCGGAGGATCCGGGTTCGTGGCTAGCCTCAGCTTTCTCCCTGTCTCTCTCTCTCTCTCTCTCTCTCTCTCTCTCTCTCTCTCTACTTAGTGAGGCCCTCCGCAACTTCGTGAGACCCGGTTGCAAAATAAACTATTAAAAAATAGGGCCGGGGGTGTAGCGCGGAGGTAGAATGCCCCTGGGTTCAATCCCTGGTACCGCAAAAAAAAAAAAAAAAAAGAATGTGGAGACTGCAGAAGGCAAGACACAGGTGTGGGTAATTAATGAAAGTTTTGAAAATACTTGCTATGTATAAAATGCATATGAATACGTACATGCATCATTGAGGTGTAAATCACCAGAAGGTAGATTTGCTTAGCAGAATTAACACTTCTCTTATTCACTTTTTCTATTAAATGAATCTTGTTGAAGCTCTTGGTGAACAGATGTAAGGGTTCTACACAGGACCATGGCTTGATACTACAAATATACGCTTTACATTTGAGTGTAGGTGGAATCGTATTTAAATTCCACCAGAGTAACAGGACACTAAAGGTAATCCTATGTGAATCACATTGTTTGGGTTTTTTTTTTTTATACTGAGAATTGAATTTAGGGGCATTTGACCTCTGAGCTATATCCCCAGCAGTTTCTATATTTTTTCTGGAACAGGGTCTTGCAGTGTTGCATAGAGTCTCACTAGGTTGCTGAAGCTGGCCTCAAACTTGGGATTCTCCTTTCTTAGATTCCCAAATACTGGGATTACTGCGCATGCCACTGTGCCTGGTGATCATTTTGTTCTTAATGTACACAATTGCTTCTAAGGTACTGTAGGCTTGGAATTTTACAAATGGACTTTTTTAAAATCTAGTGACTTATGTATTAAAAATGTTTCACAAGAAACATTTATAGAAACAAAAGTTTCCTTTTGTTACTATAAAACTCTCTCTCTCTTTCCCTCTCTCTCTCTCTCTCTCTCTCTCTACCTAGCGAGGCCCTCCGCAACTTCGTGAGACCCGGTTTCAAAAATAAAGCATAGAAAAAATAGGGCCGGGGGCGTGGCGCGGAGGTAGAACGCCCCTGCGTTCAATCCCCGGTACCAAAAAAAAAAAAAAAAACTTCCGAAAGTGAAGACAAGACAACTGCTTTCAAAACATGATAAATACTGCCTTTCTTTTCTGATGCCTATTCTAAAAATTTAGTAATTATAATGGAAAATTTTAAATTACAAAAACCCTATTTAGACTAATTACAATAATGATATCTATGATTTTTATAGATTTCTCCTGAATATATATAATTATTAAGGTGATATAGGATATGTTCTCTCTCTCTCTCTATATATATATATATGTGTATATATATATATATGTGTGTGTGTGCATGTATATACATACATATTCATGTTTCATTTTGTGCATACATATTTATGTTTATATTATATATAATGGCATCTGACAGAAGTATCCGACACATGGATGTATTTATGCTTAGGATACATTATATGATTTTTTAAATTTAAAATTATGTTTCTATGTACTAGGAAAAATTTTTTTCTTCAAGAATCAACACATATTTTGTAGTTCGTTTATAATACTGGCTTAAAAACAAGGAATCACAGTGGAAGATCTCATTGGCATTCAATAGGGAAATAGTGCTGACAGAATGTTACAAGAACCGGAGTGGATCTAGGCCAAGAGAGCAAATTAAAAACAGTCTGATAGCTGTCTTAACATTTTACAAGGCAAGCAATATGATCAAGTTGTTGAGCTGACATCATAAAATCATTTAAAACCAAGATTGAGTTCTGTTTCAGAGAGAGAATTTTTATAACCGTGTGCAAGTCTGAAGCTCTAGAAAGTGGGGCATCTCCACAGATTGCACACCTGAGGGTCACTAGTTCATCCACATCCACTGATGTATACACCCTCAAGGACGAATGGGGGAGCTGTGTCTGGAATTGAATTTCAGCACCACCTCATTTCTGTGGCCACTTATCTGTATCTTGGTTTATAAACATCACACATTTACACTGAGCTCTGACATGTGTTTTCATACAATGCCTCATCTTGACAGGGGAATGCGCGTGGACAAGTGAAGGAACCAGTCTGCCGTGTTGCCACACACTAGGAAGAGTTGTCACTGCCCTTCTCAGGAAAATCCACCTCCTCAGACCTTTATTCACTCACTCCTTTATTTAGTAACTGGCCATATGTCAAAAGCGAAGTTGATGATTTATTCACTAACTCAGGGCACATTTATTGAACAGCTACTCTGCCCTCAGGTTCTTGCTTGGTGATTGGCAGACATGGACTCCGCTCTTATATAGCCACAGCTCAGGGAAGTATCTCCTTTAAGTCACATACTCTATGCACACTCGAAGGAGAGTACTTCTACGTGTCCTATTCACTCACTCATTTATTAAAAAAAATACATGCGTAGATATTATTTGCAGGTATGTTTTAGGAGTATTACACAAAACACAACTATGCACGTGCATTATTGACTTTTCTGAGATATCCTCTGACATTCTGCATATGCACATTCTGCGTACATTTGTATTCAGAGCTCTCTGTGCTGTCATATTTAAACGTACCCCATACTGTGTTTATATAATGTACTAAAACAACTATCGACTAGATCTGCTCTACTATGCTTTGGCATAGAGCAGAGCTGCTCCTCAAACATTTTGGCACCTGAAAGTCACCAGGTAAATACATAAATTAAGCATCATTTTTGATAAAGTTTTTACAGAAATATCAGGATACAAAAAAAAAATACAAAAACTGGTCCTTCAACAAAGACAGTTTTAAGACACAAGGGATATTCTCAAGTGGGGGAGATTTTGCTTCCCTCCTTCTGTGGGTGACATTTGGCAGTGACTGGCGATCATTTTAGTTTGTCACACTGGCCTGATGGTATGACTGGCATGGAGTTGGTAGAGGCAGGGGCTCTGTTAAACATCCTGCAGTGTACAGCCCAGCCCCCCATGATAACAAATTACTCATCCTAAAATACCAGTAGTGCTAGTGTTCAGCAGTCCTGCCTTCAAGCTAGTTAGGAACATTTGGGGTTGATGGTAGAGAGATTAAGTCATCCTTGTTAAAATATTTTTTAAAAATATATGTACTTTTATTGATGCATTATTATAGTACATCATAGTGAGGTTCAAAGTGATAATTTTATATGCACATGACACTTGATGTGTTTCCCTCTGCATCCCACCCTACTCCTCCCTCCTTCCTCCCTGCACAAGTTAGTAAGATTGGTAGTGATGCCTTCATAGGGACATAGCATTATTTGAACTATTTTCTTCATCAAGCTTCCTTTTTTCCCTCCACGCCTCCCTCCCCTAATCCCTTTCCACGATTCTGCTGGTCTCTCTACTCATTTATCTGAATTTCCTTTTGTTTCTTATCTTCTCTCTAGTTTCCACAGATGAGAGAAAACATAGTACTCTTGACTTTCTTACTTAGCTTAATATTCTGTAGTTAAAGGATTTTGAAGAATTTGCTTGAGAAAAGTTTTAGGAGAGTTATTAGGTAAGTAATGTGAAATGAGACTAGACAGAGTAGACTGGCTGAAAAAGTGAATTGTAATAAGTTAAGGATTAAAAAATGAGGCTTTTCAAGTAGGGTATTGATGGTAGTGAGTGAATAGATCTGAACTGTACAGGGTAAAGAAAGATTAGTTTTGTGTTTCCCATCACACAAAACCCTAATGATGAAACATGCTACTGGCAGTAACTTGAGGGAAGGAAGAGGGAGAGACCAGCTAGATTTTAGATTTATACTGCAGGTGGCTAATCTTCTTACTATATAAAAGACGGTTCACAACAGATAATTTTCCAACTCAAAGTGTCAGTAGAGCCTTAGGTAGCAGACTAGTAAACACTGCAATCATTCCAGCCTAAAGAAGTGAAATTTTAGCCAGACATGGTGGCTCACACCTGTAATCCCAGTACTTGGGAGGCTGAGACAGGAGAATGGCAGGTTTGAAACAAGCTTCAGAAATTTAGCAAGACTCTCAGCGACCTAGTGGGAACCTGTTTCAAAAAATAAGAAATCAAAAGACTGGGGGTGTAGCTCGGAGAAGGAATGTCCCTGGGTTTAATTCTCAGTACCAAAAAGAAAAGTGATACCTCTCTTCTATATGAAATTCCTTTGAAATTTTACAATCATATACTTTTTATTTAGCATTAACCTTTTTCCAATACATATTGGAGTATATTTAAGTTTGGTTCTTTTTAATCTTCGAGATACTTTTGGTGTGTTTTTATGAATATCACTATTTAGCAGCCATATTCTGACCCAGTTGATAGTTGGATATAAAGAACATTTCTTTACCAATATTTAATCCTACTACTGTTAAAGTTTTGCTTTATGTGCCCATTACTAAAAGTTTCAGCCTGTTCTAATGCTCATTTTCCATTAATAGCACTGTAAGAAAATGCCTATGTCTCAAGGTCATAATAAAAGGTGCTTATTTGGTCTTCAGGATTCAGAAGCAAAAGCCTTCAGTATGTCAGCTCTGATGGGGTCAAAGCCCAAGAGTTAGGTCTTTAATCTTTTTAATGAATTTTGAATATTCTTTTTAAAATGAGGTGTTATTTCTATAGGTCACACAAGAGGCCATTTACATCAGGAAAACTATAAAAAAAGAACACTAAGGAGAGGTCTTTGTGCAGTCAAGTGGATTCAAAGCTGAGCTCAGCATTGGAATATGTAGCTTAAAGTTCATACAATTAACCTGCAACATAAATAAACAACAAAAAAATAGTTCATGGTCCCCCAAACTGAGCTTTTGACCACTACTTTAGAGGTTTGAGACCTTCATTATTATTAGCTATGTGGTTTTTTCTAAATTCAAATATGTTACTTACTATATAAAATCTCCAGAGAAGACAGATGTTTTTAGGCAGTCCAATCTGTATGGTCATACTTTATCAATGTCATTCATGATAATAGGTGTGTAACATATTGCCATATATGAGACAAATTGTCAACAGTTGAACAGCTATACTAGAACCTGTCAAAACACCATTCCTAATATCTGCCAAAAGAAGAATCTCAGGGAGGCACCACCACAAACAGTAACAACAGCACAATGACTGCTAACCTCCGTGGAGTATATGCTACATCTTAATCACTAGTTTTACCTCTTCACATTTACTATATTCATATCCTCACAACAATCACATAAGCTGGTGTTATGGTTTAGGTTTGAATGTCCCCCCAAATGCTTATATGTTGAAAGCATGTCCCCAATGCAGCAAAGTTCAGAGGTGAGCTATGACTGGAGAGGTGCATCATCGGGGGTGTGCCCTGGCCCCCTCCTCTCACTCTCTGCTTCCGGCTACCATGAGTTGAGGAACTTTTCCTCTACCACACTGTGCTGCTGCCATGATGTCTTTTCTTTGGAGTCAGCTGACTATGGACTGAAACTCTGAAACCATGAGCCCTGATAAATCTTTCCCCCTCTAAGTTGTGTTTGTCAGGTATTTCAATTACAGTGAGAAAAAAAAAATGATGAATGCAACTATATGCTCTGATTACCATTTTTCTATGAGCAAAAAAACTAGGACAGAAAATTATGAGATTGCTCATCCATATTCAGTATGTAGGATATGAAGGGGCAGAGTTCAAAGTGAGCACAAGACAAAACTGATACTTGAGAAGAAAGGACATATATTTTCAAAAGCCCCTCCCCACAATCAAGTTTGTTACTCTAAAACCTCTCCTTAGTTTAGTAAAAAAGGGTTCTGTGGTCAAATAAACTGAGGGAATATCCCATTTTATATGTGCATGTACAAAAAGCACAGAACATTAAGCAAACTTGGGCATACCTAGAAATTCACATTAGCAGACTTCAGTGAAGATTTTTCAATCATAATGTTCCAAACCCCTTTATCTCATATATGGAAAAGTGATATCAAGAATTCATGTGTCAAATCTACAGATAACACTTTGAAATAGTATGGATTAAAGAATATGTTAGTCTAAAGCTTCAAGTGTATGGAAGATTGAAAATGCGATAGGAATACTAAAGTGGTCTAGTTTTAAAGAAGCATGGAATGTATACTATAAAAGCTATTAGAGGTAATGATACTATAGAGCAGTAAATTTTTAACAAAAACTATTCATCTTGTATTATTTTATTGCTAATTATCTGGTTTTAATTATCTACTGCTCCCTAAAAGCCCCAACTTTATCAGTTTAAAACAGCAATGATTGCTTTTAATGGGCAGGGATCAGCTTTAGGTGTTTTTGTTCCGTGTGGTCCTGAAACCCTATAGTCCTTCCCATGGTGTCTCTCTCTCTCACACACACACATACACACACACACACACACACACACACACACACACACACACCTCCCCTCTTTCTCCCAACCAGTGAGGTTTCTCCTCTTTCTCCCAACCAGTGAGGTTTCTTCTTATTTAGTTGTCTAGCTTGGATATTCTCTTAGTGGGTGGCAGATATTCAAGAGGAAGAACTACAGAGGCTGCAATCTATTGATCAAAGAGAGTGGTAGAGAGCTACCTTCTTTGTCATGATGTAAGAGTACATGTGTCTATTCAGTGTTTTATAGAAAATTTTGGAATCAACAATAAATGATGTTTTAATGGCCTTGGGCATATTTAAAGCATAAGGAGACCCAGACACGCAATTGTTTGCTTTTGCATGTTATATATGGTGCGACTTAGTTCTAACAAAGTCTCACAAAAACAAAGACCAGAACTTCTAAAACTTCAAATATAAGAAATATATATGTAAACCTTTGTCAATATAGCTCCATCATTAAGTGATACGTGACTATAGTCATAGGGCTATAACAATGGGGCTCTGCTGAGAAATGTGTCCTTGGGTGATTTCATCATCGTGAAAACATCCTAGAGTGTGCTTACACAAACCTAGATGATATAGCCTACTACACACTTAAGGTAATGGGATAATGCCTTGCTCTTAGACGCCAAACCTGTATAACATATTACTATACTGAACACTATATGCAATTGTAAGTTAATGGTAAGTATTGTGCATATAAACATATCTGAATATAGGAAAATTAAAATAAATATGGTATACGGAGACCCGAGGATCCGGGTTCGCGGCCAGCCTCAGCTCTCTCTCTCTCTCTCTCTCTCTCTCTCTGTCTCTCCCTGTCTCTCTCTCTCTCTCTCTCTCTCTCTCTCTCTCTCTCTCTCTACTTAGTGAGGCCCTCCGCAACTTCGTGAGACCCGGTTTCAAAATAAAGGATAAAAAATAGGGCCAGGGGTGTAGCACGGAGGTAGAACGCCCCTGGGTTCAATCTCCGGTACTGCAAAAAAAAATATGGTATAAAAGATGAAATACGGTACACGTGTATAGTGCACTTGCCATGAGTGGGCCTTGCCATACTAGAAGTTGCTCTGGGTGAGTCAGTGTGTGAGGAAGCGTGAACGCAAAGCCCTAGGATGATTCTCTACATAACTGTCGACTTCATAAGAAATGTGCACATATGCTACACCACATTTATAAAAAAAAGTTCTTTCTTCAATGATAAATAAATATCAGCTCACTGCAACTTTCTATATTCTAGACCTTTTAAAAAAACTTTTTGACTTTTGTAACAGCACTTGGCTTAAAGCACAAATACATTTTATAGCTATACAAAAATTTTCTTTTCTTATTCTTTAAATTTTTGGCTATTTTAAAATTTTCATTTTTATAGTTTTAACCTTTTTTTGTTAAAAAACTAAATGCAGCTATGAATGGTGGCTGACACCTGCTATCCCTGAACTTGTGAAACTTAGATAGGAGGATCACAGGTTGGAGGCCAACCTCAGCAACTTAGTGAAGACCTCAGCAACTTAGTGAGACCCTGTTTCTTTTTACTGTCTTTTCCTTCTGTCCTCCTTTTCTATTTATTTATTTGTTTATTTATTTATTTATTTATTTATTTATTTATTTAGTGTGTGTGTTTGTGTGTGTGTGTGTGTGTGTGTGTGTGTGTGTGTGTGTTTTCATTTTTTATTTTGAAGCAAAGTCTCCCTAAGTTACTGAGGGCTTCACTAGGTTGCCAAGGCTGGCCTGGAACCTGGGATCCTCCTGTCTCAGCCTCCCAAGTACTGGGATTACAGGGATGTGCCACCACCCTAGTGAGACCCTGTTTCCCAAGAAAAAATAAAAGGGGATGTGGGTTGGCTGAGAAGTAAAATGCTCCTGGGTTCAATCCCCAGTACCAAAAAAAACCCCTAAGATGCAACACACACATAGCCTAGGCCTACCCTACACAAGACCAGGATCATCAATATGTCTGTCTTCTGCCTCCACATCTTGCCCCACTGGAAGATCTTCAGGAACAACCCTGATGACGCTGTCACCTTCAGTGATAACAATACTTGCTTCAGAGTCCCCTCCTGAGGGACCTGCCTGAGGCTTTTCTTGAGGAGAGAGGCACGCTTCAGAACTGTGTCCTTGGTGGGTTTGCATCCCATCTCTCCTTCTTGTTCTTTCCTCTCTTCCTCCTCCTGCTCCTGCTCTTTCTCCTTCTTCACTGATTTGCATGTGAGGAGATACTGCAGCATGAACAGTCCTCTCTACTAATGAACATGCCCTGGTGTTGGAGTTCATGTTTTCCAATGTGTTTAAGGAGCTTGATGAGGTTTGCAAATCTTTTGCTGAAGCTTTTACTGTGAATTTTCTTGAGGGTTCCTCTCTTTTGTTTTCCTCTGCAGTTCCCTTTTTTCTTGCCCCTCTTCATTTCTTTAGTCCTTTTCCAGTTCCGCTATAATCTTAAGGGACCACTTTTTCGTATATGGTCCATCATTGACTGAAATGTCATTATGTGATACGTGACTATTAATCTGCACAAAGAAGCACCTAAAAATTCTCTTAATTTAACTCTTAAAGCTTTTATTTAGTTTTTACTAACCTTTTCAAAATTCTTGAATTATCTTCATGTCCCAGAGTTTTTCAGCTGCGCTTAGTAGAACACTTGAAGTTTTCTACTGAGTTATGGAAGAGCTTATCATTCATGAATTCTAAGCCAAGCCTTCATTTACACATGGGGGTAGAAGGGGGGGTGTCTATGCTTTGATCTCTTTTATTTATTGAGTTGTCCATATGAAGCTTCTTTAATGAATTATTTACTTACCTAAAAAGCATGGATTAAAAACTAACCATACAACTTTTACTTGGAGAAGAGAAATCCCTATTGGAGTCAATAATTTATTCAAGGTCAAGTAGCAAGCTTATATGAAATATAAAGACCTCTTGATTGAATTTTTGTTCTTCAAAGGTATAAGGTTTCCATTCCTATAATTGGTGTATTAAAACAATAGCAGTAGTATACAGGGGGGCAAAAACATGTAATAAAAGCGAAGACATAGCCAGATGTGGTGGCGCACGCTTGTAATCCTAGTACTTGGGAGGCTGAGACCAGAGGATCTGGATTCGTGGCCAGCCTCAGCTACTTAATGAGGCCCTCCACAACTTAGTGAGACCCTGTTTTAAAATAAAGAATAAAAAAAATAGGGCTGGGGGTGGAGCGTGGAGATAGAATGCCCCTGGGTTCAATCTCTAGTACCGCAAAAAATATAAAAAAAAAGAGAGAGAGAAAAGACATAGAGCAGGATCTCTGAAATTTGGAATTCTGGATACATTGGTCCAGGTAACTTTTTATCATGGTGGAACACTCTTGCGCCCTGTAACGTGTTTAACCACATCCTTGTCGTGAGCATCCCTCTTCACTTTATTCCTTGTCAAGCATCCCTGGGTATCAAAGTATCCCCCAGTTGAGAACCACTGGTATAGCAGGTAAAGAGTTTAAAACAGTTGATGGATGGAGGAAAAGATAAGAGAGGCATAGTACAACATCTGGGAATTACCTTTTTCTTTGATAATTTAAGTAGCAAGGGAATTTTCAGGGTATACTTACGAGTTTCAAATAGCATAGTGATTTGTTATGTATGTATGTTATGTTTTTTGATTATGGCAATGGTGTTTTTATTTAATGTCTTTTTATCCTTATGTGTTTTTCATTACTGAGTGAAATAATAGCATTATACAATGTATATGATATGCTTATTATTTAGTATTTAAATTTTTTTGCTATTCATTTGTACAAAGAGATCATTATCTGTATAAACATACTCTGAGAGCTTTTCAAGCTTTATAATTACAAGTTCCATCAATTCTAACACATTCGGGGATCAGTTCCAGGTTTTAGCTGTGCTATGTTAATACCAATTCACATCTGAGACCTTGTAAACCAGAAGTCATCAAGAAAGTTATGTGTTAGAAGGACTCAGCATACTATAGATTTAAAAGTCAGAGCTAGGTCAAGATTTAGGTCTGACCTTCCCAACGGTGAAGTTAAACTGAGTTTAATTCAGCAGAAATTTAAATTGGCAGAATTAGAGCTTAAATAGGTATTTTTTTTGTCTCTAGAAAGCCTGCTTTAAAAAAAAAACTGGTATATATTAGACATAAATCTGGTTGAACCCAGATTTTTTTAAATGCTGGTGAATTTATTATTCTTAAAAAATATCTGAAACTACTGGTTAAGGACAAAATATGTAATACCTACCATCTGACCATCATAACTATCTATACCAAAGCAGATCCAACTAGCTCAGCTACTGCGTGTGTTTTAATCTTACAAACAAAATCCCCTTAATATGAACAGAGACAGTGAGCCTTGAGACCTGGGAAAGAATAGATCAATTACAGAAAGCCAACATGATTGTCCAACATGGGGCAAGAAATCCATGGGGGATGTTTGAATACATCAGAGTTAATGTTTTTCCCCCCTCTTCCCTACTTTCTCTTATTTCTTATTCTTGTGGTTTGCCTTTCAAAGTCCCTGAGATATTAACCTCTTCTTAAGCTTTGCAGTACTAGAAAGATTCCCCTGTTGACACTTACTCTCTGGATGTCCTCTGGCCTTCATCCCTGCCTGGTGGCCTCAGATACAGACTCTCTGTGGCAAAGTCTTCAGGTGTGACCGCCAGCTGTCAGTCACGGTGGGGGGGAAGTTATTTCCTGAGATGTAGGAGATCGCAGAGAATTTGGGATCTAACTGCTGCTGATGCAGACTTTTAGCCAAATTTCCTATTTTCAACCTCTGTGCTTCCTCACACGGGAAGGTAGCAGCTGTCTCCATATTTTAGTCTCCTCTGGATTCTTCGCTGTGAGTTGGACTTCTTTCTTGCATCTGGACCTGCAACCTGGTACAACCTGGATCTTATTTCTCTCCTGTGCTACACCCTTTACCACTGTTCCATGTGTTTCCTAGGGTGCCAGATTGTGTTCTCATTTTCTATTCTGTTCTTCATGACCTTGTGAGTATATGTTTTTGTTTCATTTAATAATCATCCTACTGATTCCTCAGAAAAGAGTAGAGATAAGTGTGTGTTCATGCCAACATGATTAACTGGACTTCTGTGAATATTTCTTTACAGTAGAAAATTTGAAAGATAATTGAAAAATCGGTTTCAAATTTATTTGCAACTTTGATAGATGCTTACACTTATGTGTGTGTAAAGTACTACTATTTTACTTTAGGTAGTGAAAAAAAGTTACAAAAATCCAGAAGATTGGCGTGCGCGTGTGTGTGTGTGTGTGTGTGTGTGTGTGTGTGTGTGTGTGTGTTTATAGTACTGGGAATTGAACCCAGGGGCATTCTACCTCTGAGCTATACCCCTATCCTCTTTCTATTTTTTTGTTTTGAAACTGGGTCTCACTACATTACTGAGAGTCTCACCATGCTGCTGAGGCTGTCCTCGAACCTGAAAACCTCCTGTCTCAGCCTCCCAAGTACTGGGATCATAGGTGTGTGCCCCCATGCCCAGTTGAAGATTGTCACTTAATATATTAGCTGTTGGGTGCACTATTCTGTTACTTTATGAGCTGTTACTCTTATTTGGATCTCTATTTTATATGGTTAATGAATATTAGAGAATCAAATCCAACTTTTTAAATAAAAATACTACTTTAACTGATATACTATTTTACATATTTTACATTATATATTAGAGTACACACATATTTTCATTTTGAGGTTATATTTACTTCCTCCCTCTGACAAGTATGTCATATGTTTTGCAGATATATATACTGAGAATTCAAGTCCAAATATTTAATAGATTTCTTTATGAATGTGGTGGCTACAACAAACATTTGAATTCACAATATTTGAAAATTAGCAGTGCAGTCAATTTGCTTTCGTTTCATAGTTTCTAGGCTGTTTATTTTCTAGTGCATCATCAGATTATAGGAATATAAGATGAAAAACTTTGAGTAAAATTAAAGAAAAGATGAACACTAAATGGTATCATAGCATCTATAACAACCCTCATCCCCCTTTCTCTCAAAAAAAGCCTGACTTCCCCCAAAATGTGTATATATAAAATGTAATATGATTAGACCTAAAAATAAAATTTGTTGCAACTATTTATCTTTAGCACATTTTAATCAGTACTCTTTATGGAGTTCACAATAGGCAAGAGAAAATGACAAGGAGGAGGGTTAAGGATTTTAGGATTTGGGGAAAATTATTTAACCAATAAATACACACATATACTCATGCACACATTCAAATAAAATATTCATAGGTATGCATGTAGATATGTGTAAAATAGACTCCAGGAGAAATATTTAAGTTCTCTACTGAAGAATGTTATAATTTTTAAGAAAAATTGTAGCTGAAATTAATGGCATCTGTTTAGCAATAAGAAAATATGTTAATTTCCTTAATAGTAATAATAAAGATGACTGTGGATTAACACAGAGAGCAATTTAAAAGTTTGAATGGAGCTATTTAATGTTTATTTGCACAACTACAGATTGAAATGGTATGGTTATCTCAATGTACTTTTGTTACTGATGATAATACTTTGAATTTTAAAGTATATTATTGTTTTCATCTCCTGTGTTAGTTTTAAGATAGCTAAAGAAATATATTCAGCCATTTCTGGAAAAGTTCAATTTAAATTAAATATAGCTATTATTGTTCACTAGAATAGAAATTGCACTTTAAAGTTCAAACTTAGCAAACTGAGCATCTTAATGAGGTCGGTATATCTAGTGGACCAAATTCCTTCAAAGAAAGAATACTTCTAGGCTTTCAGAAAAATAGTAGACTTCTTTAACTCTGCCCTTCTAAAAACATCTGAAGCCAATATATTTTCATGGATTTTAAGATAATTCCTGAGTATTTTTTTCAAATGAATCCAAATAAAATTTGTCAAGGTTGATGTAGATTTTAAATACACGAGAAAGCAAAATTATGATACAATGAAAAACATATATGCTCTCATCATTATTTTCCTAATGTTACCTCTTCTTTCAACTCTACTTCCTAGAATAAAGATGAGTTACTTTGAAAGTGTTATCTCTGTAATGATCTCTTTCCTATAAGACCCAACCTTCAGAAGGGACTTATTTTCTGTTTGGTGTTTTGAATTTTACTTGAAAGTATTTTAAGTTGCATCTTATTTAATCACATCTAACGATTCGAAGCAAGAGTGACAAAATTCTAAATCAAAATTGTCAGTTATTACAGAGGATGGAGGACTCGAATCCTAACAGCTTAATTTCATTCCTTTAGTGCTTCATTTTATCTCGGAGGTGTCCCAGTGTGCTCTTGCCCAGAACCTTCTTCCGGTGACAAGTTTGACAGTCAACAGACTATGAGTCTGCGGCAGGTCTTTTCATGCTGACCCTTTGATGTCACTACCTCCTGGAATAGAATAATGTTTTTGCAATAAAGTAGAGCGCAAATTTTTGTCTCTCATCACTGATATTTGGCACTGAGATAAAGACGGCCAATGTCTCTGATGTCTTGCTGACATTTTAAGGGGACAGTAATGATTAATTGTATTTGTCAGCATCACTGGGTTATGGGATGCCCAGGCATTTAGTTAAGCATTATTCTGGGTGTGTCTTCTGTGAGGGTTAGGGTGAAATTAACATTTGAATTAGTAGACTAAATAGAGTAGAATGCCCTCCCTAATGTGAGTGAGCGTCATCCATCCTGCTGAAGAAATGGCTAGAACAAAAAACTCTGCCCTTTCATCAGTAAGACAGACTTTCTCCAGCCTGATTGCCTTGAAATGGCACTTCGCTTTTATTTTCCTGCCCTTAGACTCAAACTGACACAACAGCTCTCCCCAGCTCTTGAGCCTGCCAGCCTTCAGACTGGAGCTATACCATGAGCTCTCCTGTTTCCAGGATCTCAGACTCAAGACTAGAACTACAGTACGCTTTTAAGAATCTGCATCTAATGTTGCAGCTCGGGGAGTTACACAGGGCTTTAACAATTTGGTCAGTTGATCAAAACACAGACCAAAGGATCACCTGCAATAAGCCAATTATAAATGTCTGAGCTACCTTGGTTTAGTACACAGGAAGACATTTAAAAGTCTAAGGAAGCTGGAATTTTAGAGTGCCTTTGTAATTTAGTATCTATTCAGCTGTACTGAGAGGGTATGGAAGACATACCTTTTGGCATGAAGGAGAAAAAAAATCTGTGAGGGAAGCCACATTATCCTTGAAGAGCTCTGTGATCAATCTTTACTGTAGACCAGACCTAGCAGTGGGAACTAGAGGCGCTGAGCTGTGACACTTAAATACAACGAGTAGAATTGTGTTCATAACAGCAGGAGCCATGCAGTGGTGCTCAGCCACCAAATGCAATGTGAGTGGCACCACAGTGGACAGCCTCGTTGGAGCCATAATCAGAGTAGTCTGTTTTGATCAGAGCAACAACCTTGGCTAGTTCATCAAATGATGTTTCTAGAAGGAAAATAGGAAGCCCACTAAATTCTTACTTTCTCTGTATAGGCAGAAAAGTTCTAGGTTAAATGACACAAAAGTCTAACCTGTATCATCAAAGTGGAGAGTGGTGGCCCCTCAATCAATTCCCACATATGACCCAGTCTACAGAACCAGAACCACGTGAATGAAGAGGAAGGCAGGTCCCTTTGAGGAAAGAACTCAGAGCACTGCCAAACGGCTTCCTCCAGCTTTCCCCAAAGGGATCTAAGAACTTTTAGCAGGATATGTGTTCATGAGAGACAAGGAAATGAGAAGAATTTTCAGCAACTACAGCGCTATTTCTAAACTGACACTCATTCCAGGAGACTCAAAAGAGCATGTCTGTCACCAATCAGAGTAGGAACTTATGAAGGTCAGACCATCAATGGATGTTTAGCTCAGGCTCCTCTCACAGTGGTAACATCAGGTCCCTGTACCCATATTGCGGTTGCTTCCCCAGTTTAGGAATGCATAATTTGAATAGACATGGTCATTAACTGGCAGAATCCCTACATTATTCCCCTGACCTATGACATGAAGTCTACTGTGGTAGCAAAGGTCAACCTGGAAGTGCCCAGAAATGCCTCTCTATGGGAAAACAGTCATCCAAATGCAACGTGGCATCCTGGTGGGATTGTAGATATTTGTGCCATCAAGAACTTGGAGGATACAGGGCTAGTGATTCCCCCACACTCTCACTCAACTTATCTATTTAGCCTGTGAAGACTGGCAGTGGACTTTCATAACGTTAACCAGGTGTTGACTCCAATTGTAGATGTCATATCAAATATATCTTCCTTGTTTAAGCAGAAGTAACACATTCCCTACTATCTGACACTCAGTTGTTGATCTGGAAATTTTTTTTTCTATACCTGCCAGTAAGGACCACCCAAAGTGGTTTACATTTAGCTGACAATGTCAGAAATAAACCTTCATTGTGCTATCTCAGTGGTATTTCAACTGTCTAGGTACATGTCATAATTTAACTTGCAGGCCAGGTGTGGTGGTACACGCCTGTAATCCCAGTACTTGGGAGACTGAGACAGGAGGATCACAAGTTTGAGACTAGCCTCAGCAACTTAGCAAGACTCTCAGCAACCTAGTGAGACTCTGTTTCAAAAGTAAAAAATAAAAAGGGGTGTAACTTAGACATAGAATTCCCCTGAATTCAATCTCCAGTAGCGCGCGCGCACACACACACACACACACACACACACATTAATTTTCAGGAGCTGGGCGTGGTGGAACACTCATGTAATCCCAGTAGTTGGGAGGCTGAGACAGAAGGATCACAGGTTTGAGACCAGCCTCAGCAATTTAGAGAGGCCTTCAAAAACTTAGTGAGGCCCTGTTTCAAAATAAAAAATAAAATAGGGCTGGAGGTGTAGCTTAGAGGTAGAGTACCCCTGGGTTCCATCCCCAGTACCACACACACACACACACACAAAAGCTTGGTATGGTGGCCCAATTATATAATCACAGTACTTGGGAGGGTGAGACAGGAAGATTGCAGGTTTGAGGACAGCCTCAGCAACTTACTGAGACCTTGTTTCAAAAAAAAAAAAAATAAAACAGTGCTGGGGGTATAGCTTAGTGGTAAAATGTCCTTGGGTTCAATCCCTACTACTACTACTACTACTACTACTACTACTACTACTACTATTAATAATAATAATTTGCAGGAATCATGATTACTCTTCCCTTGTGTAAGATATCAAACTGGACCATTACATTGATGACATTTTGCCCATTTTATCTGCCTTACAATTGAGTAATTTTGGTCAATCAATATTGAACTTTCAGATTTGTTTTCTTTCTGGAAATGACTTTTGCATTTTTCTTTTGTAATTGAAGCCTGTAATTTATACCAATTTTATAGATGTAGTTCATATGTAAAATACAAATTATTAGTAGACTAACACACACTAGGCACTTGATAAACATCCCTTTGATTTAGTGAAGGAATGAGTATAGATTCTATTGATTTTGAGGAAGAGAGATTAATATAGACTACTACATGGAGAATAGGTATATTTTGCAAATACTCCCTGAATTGAAATTGAAATTTAGACTGTAATTTGAGCTCTGCCAGGACCAGTGGGAAAAATCATTAGTTTCCTTCTAGTGCTTGGTTCTCATCCAGGTGATAATTCACTAACCTTCACTATATGCTAGAGTTCATAATCTGGAAGGAATTGATCTTCTCTCTTTTCCTCTCTTCTCTGTTCTTCTCCGTTCTTCTCTTCTCTTCTCTCTCTTCTCTTCTCTTCTCTTCTCTTCTCTTCTCTTCTCTTCTCTCCTCTTCCTCTTCCTCTTCCTCTTCCTCTTCCTCTTTCTCTTTCTCTCTCTTCAGTGCTGGAGATTGAACCTAGGGGCACTCTACCACTGAGCTGCACTGTGACTCTATTTTTTATTTTGAGAAAGGGTCTCACTAAAGTGTTGAGGCTGTCCTACAACTTGTGATCCTCCTATCTCAGCTTCCCCAGTAGCTGGGGTTACAGGCATGCACCATTATGCCTGGCTAGGAAGGGACTGGTTCTTGACTTAGGCAATTATGATCATGATTCCTGGGTTGTGGATAGGCTGCTCCCAGGTCAGATGACAGGTAACCCATGCAATCTCTTCTCGTTTCAAGTATTGCCCATCCTGGCTTGCCTGAGGAAGGGACTGTGGCAGGTAAAGGTGAAGGCAACAAGAAAGGGAAAGGGATGGTAGAGACAAAGGAGAGAGAAAGAGAGAGAGAGAGAGAGAGAGAGAGAGAGAGAGAGAGATTGGAATTGGTTGGAATTGGCCTGTAGAAGGGCAATAACTGACATGCATAATAAAATATTCTTACCTATAATAAAAGTATTCTTACCTAACATAATAAAATATTCTTACCTAACATCTTTCCTGTATTCCCTTATCTATATATTATTTTCAAGAAACCATACATTTGCCCATTTAATTTATTAGGAACCATTTTCTCCATGCATATTGCTACTTCTTTATGTCAATGGTTTAACTGTTCACCAACATTCTCTGCCTCTCTATCTAGATTAAATTGGTCATGAAAATGTGAGTTGTTATAGCCAAAGCAATATGAGATGTGACACGTGTCATTGGGAGGCAATGCAACGTGAGCAGGAAAGAAGGCATTTCATTATAATCCACTCTGATCTGAAGGCGGGTGTTGCTACCATGTGCCCTGGTCTATTCTGACTGACCCTGGAGCATTGACACATTTTTCCAAGTCTTCTATGTGATTTAATACCCACCCCAAGTTCAACATGAAGTCAAATAATTTGTTTTTATGATTCCAAGAAAAGAAAAAAATGTGTATGATATATGCATGTCACAGGTTTATATAATGTATGGTGAATAAAGCATATTTTTGATGATGGGTCATTTTAAAATACAGTTGAGAATGTTAGATGGCATAGATAATTGGTATGAAAAATGCACAAACTGATATTTCAGGAAAGGAAAGGATTGAATCCAATGAGGAATTAAAACCAGTCACAGAGGAGCTAGAATTTGAGATGAATCTTGAAGAATAGGTAAAATTTCAAATGCTAGAAATTGTAAATGGAGCATAGAACACTTCAGAAAATGGAAATAGTGTGAACACATTTTAAAAGTGGTGCAGTATGGTTTGCCTCAGCTGGAGACTCCGTCGGATGCAATCTGATTCAAGTCGAGTACATATGAAGTCTTGAAAATAAAATTGGATATATAATCTAGGGCCATATGCTAGACAACCATAGAAGTCAAGCTGGAAAGAGAATATGTAACTAAATGGGCTTGGAAGACATTAACAATGTTTGAAGAAAAGAATTATATGATGAGATCCAGTCCTGAAAAATGTTATTTGGCTAAAAATTCAAAAATCTGAGAGCAGTAAGGATTCTAATAAAGTCAATAATAAAAAGGGGAAGGCATGAGGCCTGACCCGCAACCTTAGTAGGATAGGAGACGAAAAAAGATATTGGATATAAGTGATAGTGGGCAGATACAGCCTTCGGGATTTGAAGTAATGGGAAATAAGATGAAGGAGTGGGGGGAAGAAAAGTAGAAAGGGAAACAGGAATGGAGAAAAAGAGATTGAGCTGTAGCTGATTATAAACTTTGCTTTCTTTAGTATGTGTAGATGGGTGAGTTAGTTTGTTTTAGACCATCTTACATTTTGCTTATCAGTGGTATATTCAGGTAAAGATGCCAGCTAATGTGTTGAACCCAGAAGGAAAGGAAAGTGTATCTTATAGAGGCCTATATAAATATAGAATCCCATAGAATAATTATTGAATATATGAAAGTAGATGAAATTCCCATGGAAAAAAATATGGAAAACTAACTAATATGATGTAAAGCCAGCTCTGAATTCCCTTTAAGGAAAGCAGAAATTAGGAGACAGTCACTCAAGTAGTCCTTCAGGAAATGGACAAAGTAAAAGAAAAGCCCAAGAAAGTGTTTTTCACACATGAAGTTATCAATACCCATTTCAATATTGTGCAGAGGGAGAGGGAGGGATCGGGAGGGCACACACCAACTGCTGTGTGCCTGTGTTTCATTCACTCTGCACCTCATTATGTCATATAATTACAATGCACAAATAAAATTATTAAACTTTCTTTAAAAAGCAATTAATTTTTTTGGTGGTACTGGGGATTAAACCCAGAGGTATTCTACCTCCAACCTACACCCCCAGTCCTATTTTTTATTCTTTATTTTGAAACAGGGTCTCACTAAGTTGTGGAGGGCCTCACTAAGTAGCTGAGGCTGGCCGCGAACCCTGATCCTCTGGACTCAGCCTCCCAAGTACTGGGATTACAAGCGTGCGCCACCATGCTTGGCAAGCAATTAAAATTTCAAAACAGTGGTGCTACCAATCTGAATTGTCACTGCCAGACCTAGATTCCTTGTGCTAAGGCTAATCAGCAGGGATTTTTTTCCAGAGTTGCAGGAAACTTGAGAGATCCACTTTTGGCATAGAATGATGGCAGAAGCACGAGTCCAGGATGTTATGTTGTTCGAGTGGGAGGAAAAGTTGTTCGGGGGCACATACGATGATTCCCAGAGGTTCTGCCGCAAAAGAAGTAGGAAGCAATTAGAAATAATTTAAGGAGTTAGAGAAGTAAGATCAAGCTAGCAGATGCCTGCCACAATTGTAGGTTGAGGATTAGGAATCAGCAGAGTAACAGAAATATAATCCTACATCAAGCACGATTCTGGAAGTAGTGGGAAAGGGTAGACTAAAGAAGGTTGTGTAGGCTGTTTTAGTGAAGCAGAGGATATTCTACTCTGAAAAAAATAACAAAATAAGGCAAGGAATGAAAACTTCAGAGCTATTTGGAGTAAGTAGTAGTGAAGTTATAGTAGTCCGTGTAAGATGTTCTTATTTAGTGAATAGAAAGCAGCTTCCATGCTTCTAAGGCGGGCATAAAGACAATCTGAGTTTGGAAGACAAAGGAGATAAAATATGGAGAAATCTGACTAGCTATGATACCTCAGTGGAATTTAAAGTGGCTGCAAATAATAAGTCATTTTTTCCAAGCAAAGCTTAAATACACCAGAGCAGTAGTGCACAGTGCACCCAGTTGAGTAGTATGTTAAAAAAAAATCCTGGGTTTTGGAGTCACAGACTTAAAATCGATATTCAATGCTGCGGTTTAACTGACTATCAGTGAGAACTTGGCCACTTTATAGGTTCACGCTGAGCTTCAGGTTTCTAATCTGTACCCTGGGGATACTACATCTGTCCCTGTGTGCTTGCTTTATTACCACGAAGGTAAGGTGCATAAGGGGCATACCACCTGTAGTGCTTATCTAATACTTAGTCATAGTCAAGCGGCGACTGCGTCTTATCATAACTCAAAAACAGTGATTCTCTCACTGTGAAAGCTTCCGTGGGTAAAGCAGTCGATCAGGAATAATTTCAGGAATGCAACACTTTCTCGATGCATTGAAGAAACCACATCCGTTGTGGCTAATTGTAATTAAGACAATATTGGACCATAAATATTAATTCCTTCTCAAAAACTTCTTCCCAAAGTGGTTGGGTGCAGTGGGCCTAGACACTGATTGGTACATCATGGGATGACTCGTCTGTGGGCAGCAAACCCATTCTGGAGGGATCACAGTCCTTCAGCACACGAGTCACCAATTTACAGCCTGTAGATCAAGTCTGGCTAGCTATGTTTTCTTGTAGATCAAGTTTCATGGGAGTACAACCACATTCATTCACTTAAATATGGAAAAAACATGGTTACTTTCACTCTACAAAGACACTGGAGAGGCTGTGACAGAAACCCTGCAGGTTGCAAAGCCTAAAATATTTAATATCTGGCTTTTTACAGAAAAGTCGGCTGCCTCCCCCTTTAGATAAGAAACCAATACTGCTAGTAAAATAGCGCCTAAGTGTTGTAGATCATTATCTCAATAGACAATATTTATATTTATTAATGCAGAATTTCCATCACTTTTTTTATTTGCGGTACCGGGGATTGAACCCAGGGGCGTTCTACCTCCGCGCTAAACCCCCGGCCCTATTTTTTATACTTTATTTTGAAACCGGATCTCATGAAGTTGCGGAGGGCCTCACTAAGTAGAGAGAGAGAGGGAGAGGGAGAGAGAGAGAGAGAGAGAGAGAGAGAGAACTGAAGCTGGCTGCGAACCCAGATCCTCCAGTCTCCGCCTCCCAAAGTACTGGGATTACAAGCGTGCGCCACCACGCCCGGCTAGGAATTTCCATCACTTTATTGCAGGCATATAATTCACTGATAGTTTTATTCACCTGGATTTTGATTGAGGGTAAATATTATGCATCTTTTTTATGGTTTTTACTAAAGTCCTCACCATAAATATGGGTTTCAAAATTTCAATGTTCCTCCCATTTATGTTTTTGTTTGCTTGCTTGTTTGTTTTGGTGGTACTGGCATTTGAACCCAGGGGCATTCTACCTCTGAGCTACATCCCCAGCCCTATTTTATTTTTTATTTTGAAATGGGATCTCACTAAGATAAGCATGCTGGCCTTAAACCCGAGGTCCTCCTGTCTCAGCCTCCCTAATACTGGGATTACAGGAGTGGCCCACTGTGCCAGTATCTCTCATTTACTTATTTACCAAATTCAAAGAATGAAATATTAAACATTATATATCAAACTTCAGAACTATCCTGAGACCAACAAAGAAGATGTGTTTAAAATGTAATTAGTACATATTGCTGAGATGAATAACATTAAATATTAATATAACAAAACATTAACTTTTATCAAAGATTATGCTTACCCATTCAATCACTCATTAATTTGAAGTCAAAGATGAAATTTAATATTTTAATTGATAAAAGTGGATACAAAGTACTTCTTACAGGAATTTTTTTCTTAATGAGCTCTATATTGCCAGAAGCATATTACGGATGTTAGCACACTGTTTCCTCATGTTAGGGATGAAATATACCATCCACTGTCCTTCTCCCATTTCATCCCTACCAAGATCAAGGAGGAAAAAAAGAAGCAATAAGGGAAGCAAGCCTGACTGCTTGTCCCGCAAATAATGCGATGGGGGCAAAGGCATCTAAGAGACAGACATCAGAAACGCATACTAATTAAAACAAACCAGCCGGGCGTGGTGGTGCACGCTTGTAATCCCAGTACTTTGGGAGGCGGAGACCGGAGGATCCGGGTTCGCGGCCAGCCTCGTCTCTCTCGCTCTCTCTCTCTCCATCTCTCTCAATCTCTCTCTCTCTCTCTCCTTAGTGAGGCCCTCCGCAACTTCGTGAGACCCGGTTTCAAAATAAAGTATAAAAAATAGGGCTGGGGGGGCGTAGCGCGGAGATAAAATACCCCTGCGTTCAATCCCCAGTACCGCAAAATAAATAAATAAATAAATAAATAAATAAATAAAACAAACCAAGTGCAATATACTTGAGTTTATTTATAACGAAAGTATAGTTCTTTTAATATAATTTATGACTAGCTGCCAGATACTTAATTATATTGCATACATTAAACATACATGTCCTCATATAAAATAACTGTCTTGTTTTTCCAAAACATGCACTAAATCCTGCTCCCTTAATATAAGGATCACTGAAGATGTTTGCATTTCTGAAACTTCAGTGGACATGATTAACTAAAACCCAGATTTATACATCCTTCTTCATAGTCTTTTTCCTTCTCCATTCTCCAATATATGGGACTCCACATTTCTTCCTCTGACTTAAGCTATGTGGGGTAAGTGAGATGCAAGGCAATATACATTCCTTTTAATGGTACCCCTTTAATTATTCTTAGGGTTAGTTGAATCTAACTAATTTCAGAGAGTCCTTCCAATGTATGTCCATGTGCATAATTAAGAGCAAAATCTGCATCATTGAAGAAAGGTGAATACATATCATCTATACCTGTTCAACTATGGAATTATATTGTGAAACTATAGCACTCTGCCATATTATATATCATACTTCTAGCACATTAATGTAAATTTTATATAGATTAATGCAAATACATTTCTGCATAATGAAGTGAATAAATAACATTACCTTTTTACATGCTGTAGGTTTTGATTTTTGGGTGAGCTGGTGTCAAATAAGACAATTCAGATTTCCTCCTCATTCAGGAGCTTGTTTTAGTATTTTTTTTTAATCTGTGGACAGACCCATGTTTTTGCTTCAGATCTCATGGCAAAAATTTAATTCACTTTCCTTTTTTTTATAGCACCCTCTCATCATATAAGTGGAACTTTTACTAAAGAAGTATTTTCATACTTATTAAATTAGAAAAGATTATGTACTTATTAATGTATAAAAACAAATATATTATCTCTATAATGTAATGGCTGTTCTATATTCCAGAAACTATAATTTTCAAATATTATTTTGTTGTATTTAAGACTCATCACAGTTGATATGGATAATATATGCATTTCATAGCTAATAAAAATGATTTTTGAGCTATACAACAAAATACTGTAAACTACAGAATCTTCACATGCACTGGCTGGGCAATAAAAATTGTATTGATTTCTCTATTCTACTCATATCCTTGATCTTTATCAATATATCACTATGAATCAGATAAGCCCATGAATTTTCTAGAACAGGTTTTAGTCATTTTGTTTATATAGACACGGACTTCATAAAATGCCCACTTTCCCTTTTATAGAGCTGCTTATGAGTATAAAGAGTTACTGTAGGGAATTGTCTTGGTCAACATTTTCACTGCTGTAATTCAAAGCAACTGAACACACAAGTTGAAGGAAGACTTATTTGCTCACAGTTTCTTGGAGATTTGGAGATTTAGTTCATGTGAGGCCGGGGTCTGCAGAGCTCAGGGCATGTTGACAGGAAGTAAAGACAGTAAGAGAACAAGGGCTCTGCTCTCACATCATGTATGTCAGAAGCAAGAGAGCGCAAGCAAGCAAGGGCATTCAAAGACAAAAGCACAGCCCCTAAGACAACACCCCCAGGGACCCACCTTCTCCAGACACACCCCACCTGCCTAAGTTACCACCCAGTAAATCCATCACAAAGGACTTATCTACTGATGAGATTACAACCCTCATGACTTAAATATATCAACACTGAACATCAATACATGAGCTCTTCAGGGCACATTCTATATCTAACCATAATAGGAATGATCAGGAAATTTGATGAAGATATCATTAAATGTTTGATGAGGAGCATAAAGGATTCAGTTGAATTCAGAGGCCCAGAATTTATAATGACTTTCACGTATAAAATTGTCATCTTCTCCCTGGCACCAGAAACGTGGTTGTTGGAATAGGAAAGAATCATATTTGCTTAGGTCCTGGTAAAATGTAAATGGAGAAATAAGCAAGTAGAGGGTATAGAAAGGGGAAAAATAATTAACCGTTATACTGTGGAACCATGGCGGAAATAGGATGAAATAAATGAACAGAAATATTATGCAGTCTGATATTCTCTGCAATTTGGGAGCAAACATGAATATTTTGGTTTGGTGTATTAGTCAGGGTTTTGGATATTTGATACATATTAAATAAGTAATTAAATAATTAAATATAATAAATATAAACAAATTATTAAATAAAGTGAGATTTACTATAAGGTTTTGGTCCCTGTGATTATGAAGTCCAAGAATTCCCATGATGTGCTATCTGCAATTAGGAGAACAAAGAAAGAAAGAATCATAAAGTCCTAAGTCTTGTCAGGGGACAGCACGATAATTCCTGTGGGTTCTTGGCTTCCGTGGCAAAAAGAATTTCAGCACACTCCAGTCAGAGACAAAGGCAAAGGTTTAATTCAATAAAAGTAAAGATACATGTTCGGGGAAATGCGGGCCATCTTGACAGTGTGAGAGCAGGGGTAGAGAGAGGCAAAGGGAGCGGCTGCAGAGAGAGGCAGGAGAGCAGCCGAGGGGCAAAAGGCTCTCGGATCTAATCTATCCTTTTCTTATAGAGTCCACTAGAGAAGGGGTGGTAAGGGCACAGGGCAGGAAATGAGGCACCATCGAATGGCAGTATCCTCTCTTTGAAGCTTCAGGCTGACAAAAGGTGGAAATTCCTTGGGATAAAAATCCCAAGAAGCAGAGAGGAGAAGCTGGGGAAGACGGGGTGTAGGGCAATCCTCTAGGACCTTCTTCCCAGGAAATCGAGGCTCTGACAAAAGGTGAGATCCTTCTTTGGGGTCTAATTGCCTCAGGAATTTCAGATATTTTATTATTCAAAAGTATGGAACTTGCTTTTGCCTAAGAGCAAACAAGTTCTGTTAAAATGAAACTAAAGATTATGAAGTTTTTTATTTTCCTTTCCTTTCCAATTTGTCTCCTTTCTACCTAAAAAGTTTATTTCTTCTATTCTACCTCAGTCTGAAGGCCTCAGGACCAGGAGAGCTGATGATGAGTCCTAGTCCAAGGACAGGAGAAGACAATGTCTCAACTCAGGTGGTCAGGCAGAGAGAATTCCACCTTCTTCCCCTGTATTTTGTTCTGTTATCTTGCTCCACACAATGGAAGAGGCCCAGGCACTTTGGAGAAGGTCCTGGGCTTTACTAAAGCCACCAGTTCAAAGGCTAATTTCTTCCAGAAACATCCTCAAAGACACACTCAGAATTAATGTTTAACTAGGTATCTGGGTACCAGATGGCTCAGTCAAGGTGAGACATACAGTTAACTGTCACACTTGGCTCCGCAGGCCAGTGTGGCTTGTAATGACGGGTGCAACAGGTTACTTCATGTTGAAATCCTCCCCAAATAGCCTGTTACTCCCCAGACCTTGTTTCCTCTGCACCCTGACCACAGTATTTCTTCGTTCTGAAATCCCCTCCTATTTTCTCTCCTTAGAAAATCCGTATTTATGAACATGGACTTCAAATTATTCAACATTTGTGAAAAACCTAATTCCCTTTGCTCTGTCATAGTTAATTTCTTCATCATTTTTGCCTGTAATAGAACCTTCATTATGTGACTTCTAATATTCTGTTTCAAACATTTACACATACATCAATTTTACCTTCAATTTGCGCATTTCCTCAGGAAAGAAATTATGTCTCATTTATTTTCCTATTTGCTATCTACTCTGTACTCAATAGTTTGCTGAATGAATAACTGAATAAATAGTTAAAGAATGAAAAACAAAAATGTGGATCTATTCTTTCTCTGGCCTTTTCTTTTTCTTTTTTCAAATAAAATGGAAGAGCTCGAGAGCTGATAATGTGTCTTCCAGTTCAATAGATACTAAAATATGCTTCTAAATATATGATCTTTTAATGCCTACATCACTTCCATAAATACATTTGAACAACACACAAAACTATATGAACTTGAAATATAGATGGAAATCACCAATTTAAATAAATAAATAAATTACCATTTATATTGACATTAAGAAGTTTGATATTTTGAGAGCCACAAGTAATTGAAATAGAGGGTATAGATTTTTTCAGTCTTCAAATATTGGAATGCCTATATCCTCGATTTTTAATCTGCCACCAACTGTTAAAACAACAACAACAAAAAAAAAACCCTGTAGCTTCAAGTTTCCTCACATGTACACTTTGAAATAAAGGCTGTTTATAGTAATAGTGTTAAAGCTTGTTAATCCTGTGGCTAATTTACTAGTTTAAAGGAGGACTTTAATTTTATTAGTGTGGCTTTTTTTCCCCATATGGAGGCTGTAAATAATTTGCTTTACCAAAGTATTCTAGTTTACAATGTTAACTTTACTTTGAAAATGACTTTTTAAAATTCTCTGTGGACATAACATTTTTTATGTCAATATGATGTTATTTTGTTAACAGAATAATAAATCTGAAAGGGTAAAATATAAATTCTATAAGTGTGTGTGTGTGTTTGTGTGTGTGTGTGTGTGTGTGAGAGATCCTGGGAATTGAACCAAGGGGCATTCTACCTCTGAGTTACATACCCATCCCTTTTTATTTTTTATTTGTAAAAAGGTCTTGCTAAGTTGATGAGGGTCTCACTAAGTTGCTGAGGCTTGACTTAAATTTTCTAACCTCCTGTCTTAGCCTCCCAAGCATTGGGATTACAGGTGTGTAACATTACTTTAAGCCAATTCTTTAGATTTTTAAGACAAATTTTAGAGTGATCTAAAGCAAAGTTTCAAACATAATATTTAAAAAGTTTAATTATAAGAAAAGATTTAAGTACTATTTAGAATTATAAATATCATGTCAAATTTTCAAGCATATTAAAACAAATATTTCCAAAAATTTAAATAAGTATTTTAGAAATTATGAAACACTTAAAATATTTTATATGTTCTTTCTTTATTTTTCATCCACTGATTTCTATTTAGATCTATCTGTATGATTTTAAGATGTACATTATATTATTCTAATGATAAATAACCACACTGCAGCTATTTTATGAAAATTTCTAATGTTTACAATGCTTCAATAATGAATACAACACTTTTATAATGCCTTGATGTACAGCATTGGTTTTAATTTCTTTCAGTTGGTATTTTTGGTCCTTCAATTTTTTGGTACTAGAGATTGAAACTAGGCTGTTGTGCATGCTAAACATTTGCTCTAACTCTGATCTACATCTCCAGGAATTTTTTATATTATTTTGAGACAGGATCTTGGTAAATTGCCCAAGGTGGACTTAAACTTGTTATCCTACTACCTCAGCCTCTCGAGTAGCTGGGATTACAGGTATGCGTCATCATTCCGGAATCCCATTTGCTACTTAACATGTCTCTGATGCTTTATTTATATTGATGTATCCGTATCATGTTATCTTTTTTCATTTTTTTGCAGTTGAATATGACACTATTTCAATTTCATTAATATTATGTTATGTCTATATAATTATAAATGTAGAATATTCTAGTTACCAATATCAATAATTAGAATATAGCAATGAACTTATTAAAACTAAATATAATACATGATTTGTAATTTTGTTTTATTACCTCATAGATATTCTTGATAATGTAGGCATTTTATCTTCTTTTTCAGAAATGGTAAACACTATTTTTATTCTTTTAAAATTTGTAATTCAAGGATGCCTATTTTCTCAGTACTTGGGAGGCTGAGACAGGAGGATTGCAGTTTCAAGGCCCACCTCAAATACTTAATGAGACCCTCAGAAACATAGCAAAATCCTGTTTCATAATCAAATAAAATGGCTGAGGGTATAGCTTGGCGATAAAATGACCCTTGGTTTGATCTCTAGTACCAAAAGGAAAAAAAAAACTGAAATTAGAATTTTTTATCTTTATCTTCCTAAATACTTCATTCTTTTCTGTCCAATGTCTATGCATAAAAATCAAAGTATATAGCTATGGAAATATACCTTTTCATGTTTTCAGAATAGTGATAAATTATTTTTAGGAGAGGGCCATGACAGTTTATATTTTTGCCAGAATTGTATGAAAATTAACATTATTCACATTCTCAACACTGGCCTTTTTGACATGTTATTTTGACAACTTAATTGATGTAGTTATATCTCACTATGATTTTTTTTTTTTTTTTTTGCGGTACTGGGGATTGAACCCAGGGGCATTCTACCTCCGCACTACACCCCCGGCCCTATTTTTTCATACTTTATTTTGAAACCGGGTCTCACGAAGTTGCGGAGGGCCTCACTAGGTAGAGAGAGAGAGAGAGAGAGAGAGAGACCAGGGACGGGGGGGGGGAGAGAGGAGAGAGAGAGAGAGAGCTGAGGCTGGCTGCGAACCTGGATCCTCCGGTCTCCGCCTCCCAAAGTACTGGGATTACAAGCGTGTGCCACCACGCCCGGCAGCAACCTACCTATTTGAAAACAAAATATAAAAAGGCCTGGGGGTGTAACTTGAAGGTAGAATGCCCCTGGTTCAATCCCCAGTACTATATAAGTAAAATATATATAGTACTGTATATAAATGTGTATGTATACGTGTGTGTGTGTGTGTGTGTATGTATGTAATTGTGAAAAAAATTTTAACAGGGATCATTATTTTCAATAGAAGACATTACACACATCAATCCACTTTAAATTCAGATCCATTGCCCATTGTTTGATTGGGTTGTCTTTTTAGTATTAAGTTGTTAAAGTTCTTGTTATATTCTAGATATCAATCCTCTATCAGAGGAGTAGCTGGTGAAATTTTTTCCCATTTTGTAGACTCTCTGTTAAGGTTCTTGATGGTTTCCTTTGCTGAACAGAAGCTTTTACTCTGATGCCATCCTATACATTGATTTTTGTTTTTATTTCCTGAGCTTTGGGGTCTTATTGAGGAAGTCTCTATTGGTGACTCTATGTTGGAGAGTTAATTCTATGTCTTCTTCTAGTTGTTGCAAATCTCTGATGTAATTTCTAGGTCTTTTATCCATCTTGAGTTGACTTTTATGTTTTATGCAGGGTGAGAGGTAGGGTTTAATTCTATTCTACAAATGGTTAACCAGTTTTCCCAGATCATTTGTTGAAAAGACTGTATTTTCTCTAGCTTATGTCCTTGGCCCCTTTGTCAAATATCAAGTGTCTATAGGTTGTGAGGGTTGTTTTTGAACTATTAAATAATAATGTAAAGTAATTCCCCAAATTCAAGTGAGAGTCTGACCCTGACAATACATCCTTATAACAAACTTTTATGTCTTTTTAAATATTTAAAAACAAAAATAAAATTTTCGTGTTTTTAATTTAGGAAAGCCTCCCCCCCACCTTAGGGTATAGCCTTCCTAGGGCCCAGTTTGTTTTTTGTTTTCTTCCTGTATTTATTTACTTCAGTATTCGGGATTGAATCCAGGAATTCTCTACCATTGAGCTATATCCCCAGCCCTATTTATTTTGATTTTGATTCAGACTCTCACTAAATGCTGAGGTTAACCTCAAATTTGTGATCCTTCTGGTTTAGCCTCCTGAGTGCCCAGGATTATTGAACTCTGCTTATTTTTTTATTTTTTATTGGTGAATTATAATTATGTATAATAGTGAGATTCATTGTGACATATTTATACATGCACATAACATAATTTGATAAATTTTATTCCCCATTACGGATCTTCTCATCCTTACTCATGTTCCCCTTCCTCTACTCTACTGATCTCCCTTTTATTTTCATGAGCTATCCCTTTTGTCCCTTTTTTTCTGGTTTTCCATCATCAGAGAAAGCATGACGTTCAACTTTCTGTCACTGTCTTATTTCATTTAATCTAATGCTCTCAACTTCCATTCATGTTCCTGCAAATGATATAATTTCGTTCTTTATGGATGAGTAAAACCCAATTGTGTATATATCCTATATTTTCTTTATACATTCATCTACTGACAGACATCTAGGTTGTTTCCATAACTTGATACTGTGAATTGTGAGGCTGTAACATAGGCAGGCATGTATTGCTATGGTTTTGCTGACTTGAATTGTTTTGGGTAAATACAAAGGAGTGGTATAGCTGGGTCTTATGGTCATTCCATTCCTGTTTATTTCAGGAACCTTCATGCTGATTTCTATTGCAGTTGTACCAATTTACAATTCCACCAATAGTGTATAAGTGTTTCTTCTTTTCTGGTCAGCATATTATTCTTTTTTTGTTTTGGGACTGGGAATTGAACCTATGGGCATTCTACCTCTGAGCTACACCCTCAGCTCTATTTTATTTTTTTAAATTTTGAAACAGGGTCCCACTAAGTTGCCAAGGGTATCACTAAGTTACTGAAAGTGGCTTTAAACCTGTTATCCTCCTGTCTCAGCCTCCCAAGTACTGAGATTATAGGCGTGCACCACCACGTCTGGCATGAGTCTTTTTCTTGATAATTGCCATCTAACTGAAATGAAATGAAACCTCAGTGCAGCTTTGATTTTCATTTGCCTTATTACTAAAGAAGTTGAACTTTTGTTTCATATATTTTTTGGTCATTTGTATTTGTTCTTTTGAGAAATGTCTAGCTCATTTGCCCATTTATTGATTGGGTTATTACACTTTTTCTTAGTGGTAAGTTTTTGAGTTCTTTATATATTCTGGATATTAATCCTCTGTTGGAAGATTAACTGGAAAAACTTTTCTTCCATTATGTTTGCTATTTTCTCATGCTCTTAATTGTTTTCTTTGCTGTGCAGATGCTTTTTTAATTTGATGTCTTACAATTTTAAATTCTTGCTATTATTTCCTGACCTTTGGGAGCCTGTTGACGAAGTCTTTGCCTGAGCCTATCTGTAGGAATATTGACCTCATGTTTTCTTGTAGCAGTCGTGAATTTCTGGTCTAATTACTAACTCTTTGATCTATTTTGAGTTGACTTGTTTTCATGGTTAGCGGTATTGATCTAGTTTCATTCTTTTATATATGGTTTACCAGTTTTCCCAGCACCATTTGTTAAAAGGTTGTCTTTTCTTTTCTTTTTTGTTTTTTCTTCTTGCTGTACCGGGGATTGAACGCATTTGCTGTTCTACCTCCGCGCTACACCCCCGGCCCTATTTTTTATACTTTATTTTGAAACTGGGTCTCATGAAGGTGTGGAGGGCCTCACTAAGGAGAGAGAGAGAGAGAGAGAGAGAGAAAGAGAGAGTTGAGGCTGACCGTGAACCCGGATCCTCTGGTCTCCACCTCCTAAAGTACTGGGATTACAAGCGTGCACCACCATGCCCGGCTAAAAGGCTGTCTTTTCTCCAACATGTATTTTTGTCTTCTCTGTCAAGGATCAGATGACTGTATCTGTGTGAGGTTGTCTTTATGTTTTCTATATGCAGTTAGAAGGGAGATCAGTATTTCTGCAGTGTTATCTGATCATCTTTACCTTTGCACTAGCTTCATAGGAGTCAATGAACCACTTGTCCACAGTACTTTCTTCCTTGCACTTGTCTCTAGCTTTGCTCTACAGTTTATAACATCTTTTTAGCTCTTTTACTTTCTTCCAAACTCATCCATTCATTTCAAAATATATGTTTCAGTGTATGTATTAGGTTTTTAAATTAGCATGTTTACATAGTAAAATCTTTAGTCCCCCATTTTATGGAGAATTTTTATTATTATGTTAAATGTTAGTATGCTATCAATTGACCTAATTTAGATAAATGTTATGTTATTCTCTTGTTTTAACAACTTATCACTAATATTTTATTTCATTTGACCCAAATCCCCTTACTTTTATCATGGGATAATGCTCATGCCACTTTAAATGTATCTTTCTTTTATCAACACATTGTTATATTGATGTGCATACATTTTCAAGTATGACATGGCATCCATATATCTTGCGGATTCTTTCCTACAATTCTCAGTGTATTTTGAATACAGAGATATTGTAAGGTTGTGGGTTCCAGTGTTCGGAGAAGTGAGAGACCAGTTCCACCAATCAATAATGCAAAAGCAAAGGAACTTTATTAGCTAGCTCAAGCTAGGGTCCAAGTCTCATCCAGCACAGTGGAGTATTGGCCTCGACCCCGAGCTCTAGATTACTCAGGCTTTTATACATTTTGGTTACATATACAGTTGGCAACAGGTAGGGGTATTTGGAGTTCACTGATTGGCTCGTCACACCTGAGGAAGTTAGGGACTTTTCACCACTGTTCTGATAGGCCCCACCAAGCAGTGGTTTCTGTGAGAACATCTCTTGGAACTGCTGATTTAGTTTCTGGGAAACAGAAACTTAGGCCTAGCCTAGTTTCTTCAGAAGCACAGCCTGCCATGGCTGTTCTTTGGCCTCACAATATGAAATCAAGCTTGATACATATTGTAAAAATCAATATATTCCTTTTTGATATGTGGGTGATACTCAAATCCTATAGGATCAGAAATGAGAAAGCTGTTAATTATGATGTTTATTATATTTATGTTAACCAAAATGGAAGTGGAGTATTAAGAGTTTGGAGAGTGCTTCTAGGAGGAAAAGGAGGTAAAACTGTCAGTGCATCTTTGCTTCCTCAGTAGCCAGCTTTCCACACTTGGTTCCTGTTTGGTTGGGCCTCCTTCCCCAGTAATACCTTACTATACTATGTCAATTGTAATACTTGAGTACCTGCAGATACCTGACCTGGTTTTGTTGTAGTCATGGGTGGACTTCACAGAGTAGTGGCTTTACCTTTAAAGGAATTCTAAGTGCATTGCTGAGTAGATGTACTTCAGTTCCTCAGCCTTCTATTTCAGAAGACATCAGTGGAATTTTACTGGAAATTTCAGACCTATTTTCTTTTATATTTATTTTTTAAGGAACTTGAAGTCGGCAACATCTCACATATTTGGCAGAAACTTGCTTTGATCCTATTCCTTACTCTCAACTATTAGGACAGTGTTTATCTCTTCAAATCCTTCTCATTATGATGGGGGCACTAGTAACAAAATATGTGACTATGCCCAAGTTTCAATTTTTGCAGAGTTCTGCTACCTGAGTATTGATAGCTACATGCCCTCAGCTGAGATTAGTCCTGGTGTTTCTTTAGCTGAAGTGACCTCAGGAATTGTGCTTCTGCAACTTGGACTTACTCTGAATTCGTGTCCTAGGTCTTGTTGAGGCAAAACCACTACCTTTGTTTTTCATACATTCCTCAGTTTACATTTTTCTGGTGCCATTTATTTCATCACTACCTTCTTCACCGCCACCCTATAGTGAAGTAGCTTAGCTAATTACAAAGGGATTTATCTTTATGCCAGAGCCAGGCAGAACACAAAACAAGTGTATCTAATCCTTTAATATATCCTCTTTACTGATAAAATGAGTGTCTGCCTTTATTGCTTGGGAAAGTAAGCATTCATTGTGTTTTCTTTTCAGATCCTAGTTTTTGTCTTCTTTTATTAAAGTTTCTAGCACTGCCCCCCTATGATTTGAATATTTATGGATGTATAACTAAATAATACTTATCTGATTTTGTGATTGCTAAGTGTGGTATGCTGTTCATAATTGTGATTACTATATAATAAAGCAAACCTCAGCTGACTTCTTGAGCATTATATACACTCAACACATGCACATACTCACACACACACACACACACACACAGATGTTATCTTTTAAAAAATTATTTGCCTATTTTATTACATGAAAAATGATACGTCATTGTTTTTGTTTTGAATTTTCCTGATAATGGCTAGCCTGAAATCCCTTTTTATAGGCTTCCTAGACATGTTGATTTTCCTTTCTATAAATACTCAGTTAACATTACTGAAAATTCAATATTTTCATTGATTGTTGCCATTCTTAAAATAATCTATACTCTAAACTTTGTTCAATAAATTGAAAATATCACTTCCTAGTCAATGATATCGCTTTTCCTTTTCTTTGTAAATTTAAGTTTGAATAAATGATTTTATGTTCATTTTTTAAAGGAAGCTCTTTTTTTCTATTTCAAAGCAATTGTTCTATATTTTCTGTTATATTTTTAAACCTTTGCTTCATCACACATTTGAAATTCATATATGCAAAACATTTTGTCTATATTTTATAATAATTTTTGATATATGATAGGTTCATTTTATCTTTCCAACACAGTCTGCGCACTTCTTAAGTTTTACTCTTCCAAAGGAATATTAGGATTAGCTATGTATTATCCCCAAACTCCTTCTAGAACAAGTATATAAAAACTTTTGGGGTCAAATTTCTTTAGTATATATCTGACATATCCTTACCTTATAGATTTGCTTCCTTCCCTACACTCTGAATGCTTTAAATATATTATATATCTATTTCAGATTATTATGTTATCTCTATTCTTTTTTTCTTTTTGCAGTACTGGGGATTGAACCCAGGGGTGTTTTTACCTCCAAGCTACACCCCCGGCCCTATTTTTTATACTTTATTTTGAAACCGGGTCTCATGAAGTTGCAGAGGGCCTCACTAAGTAGCTGAGGCTGGCCGCGAACCTGGATCCTCCGGTCTCCGCCTCCCAAGTACTGGGATTACAAGCGTGTGCCACCATGCCCGTCCTATCTCTAGTCTTTAAGAAACACATTTTCCCCTTATTGTTCTGCTGACTTTCAATTATGGTGTTTTGTGTCCTCTTACTTTTTTGTTTTCCTACTATTGGAGTCTACTGTGTTAGATTGTAGAACAATCTCTTCCAGATATTTTTTGTATTTGCTTTGCTGAGATTTGCCGTTACTATGCCAAGTTTTATGTGACCATTCTGGGTTGGAGTCCCCAGCCTTATGTTTGTGTGCATCTGGACATCGTACATACCTAAGGGTAAGCTTGCCACCATTTTCTCAATGGCCACCTCTTTTCTTATCTATGGTCCCTGGTGAACAGCTAGTGTTTGGGCAGCTTTTCAAAACTGGTGAAAAGATTTTTTTTTCTCTAATTCTTTCTCTGTTGAAGGGACTATATTTCCTATATACCAGTTGCGAATCATTCTTAGTTCAATTTTTTTTTTTTTTTTGGTGGTACCAGGGATTGAACGCAGGGGCGTTCTACCTCCGCGCTACGCCCCCGGCCCTATTTTTTATACTTTATTTTGAAACCGGGTCTCACAAAGTTGCGGAGGGCCTCACTAAGGAAAGAGAGAGAGAGAGAGAGAGACAGAGAAAGTGAGAGAGAGAGAACTGAGGCTGGCCGCGAACCCGGATCCTCCGGTCTCTGCCTCCCAAAGTACTGGGATTGCACCACCACGCCCGGCCTTAGTTCATTTTGTCCCTGTGGCCAAACCAGGATTTCCATAACAATTCTGGAAAGTTAAACCCCATTAAAGACATCTGTTTCTGTTAATTCCCTTAATCATCAATTCACACTCTAACTTTACTGCTAGGAACTTGGGATTTCTCTTTCTTAATGTCAAGGTCTAAAAATGGACCCTACAAAAGAGATGTGTCATGCCAGTTATATTAATCCATAAATATTGTGTGGTTTAAATTTTAGAAAACATTTCCTTTAAACTATTTCTAGGGGTTTGCCTATTTAATTACTTTGTAAAGATCATGTAGACATAGTTGGACAGTTGAGTTCTGTGGTTTTATACATCTTATCACAACATAATTATGGGTTATCAGTGATCTTATTTTACAAGGAAGAGAAGTTTTGTTATTAAGTAATATCCATCTATCTTTCTAAGCAACTTAATAATATGCCCATCCTATGCTGTCTTGAGTAATATTTTGAAACGCTCTTTCATTGTGTATATTTTTATCTCTAATGCTCCCTTAGCCATGCACATTGCTTTAAACTGAGACTCCTGAGAAAGTCTTTTTATTGTAATAATTATTTTTCTCCTATGCAACTGGATAGGAAAAAGACCTATAAGGTGGTCTATGGTAGGTTGAAAACTTACTTCTTAAAGACAGCTGTGTTAGTCAGCTTTTCATTGCTGTGACAAAATGCCTGAAAAAGTAAAAGACCAGAGGAGGAAAGATTTATTTTGTCTTATGGTTTCAGAGGTTTCAGTCCATGAACAACTGGCCTCATTTATTCTGGGCCTAAGGTGAGGCAGAACATCTTAATGAAAGGGTGAGAAGGAAAAAGGGTGCTCACCTCACAGAGCCCTGGAAGCAAAGAGAGAGAGAGAGAGAGAGAGAGATGCTGAGAGGCAGAGACACAGGAGTCTTAGACAAGATATACCCTTCCAAGGAACACCCCAGGTGACCTATTTCCTCCAATGAGGCCCTACTAAGTATTGGGATTACAGGCATGCACCACAGCACCTGGCTTCACTTCAATATTTTCTAATAATTGACATTTTGTTTGACAGGTTAATATTTATTAATTACAAAAAATGGGATGATAGAATGTCTCAATGTTTTTACTTTTAGATAATAATAGTTATTTGATATAGATCATCAGTATAGCCTATTTTTATCTGTATTTCTTACTCAACGTTTATGACAAAAATTGTAGTAAACATTTATACGTATTCTAATTGCCATATAGTAGTAATAGCTAATCTGTGCCTATTAATTTTACCTTACAAGTTCATTAAAGTTAAATTATTTAGATAAATAAAGTTAGTATAACTTAGACTTCACATATTTTATCTTCTATACTTTTATTTGACACATTGTAATTATACATCATACTGGTGTATAAAGTGATAGAAACATAAATGCACACAACTCTTGGAGCATGTCCTTCCGGATCTCACCCCCTCCCGGTGCACATCTTTGAGATTGGAATTGGTAATTTTGTATACATCCATAGCATCATTTCAGCTCTTACACTCTTTGTCTCTGAACCCCTCCTCCTTCCTCCCCTAAGCCTCCTCTATCACTCCATTGGAGTCTGTGCTCTTCTACCTGATGTTACCCCTTATTTTCAAATTTCTATGTAGCTTCCACATAAAAGAGAAAACAACCAACTATTTGTTTTTTGAGATTGGCTAATCTCACTTAGCATAATAATATTCTCGAGTTCTATCTATTTTCCTGCAAATGTCATGACTTTGTTCTTCTTTATGGCTGAGTAAAATTCCATTGTGTGTAATACCACAATTTTGTGATCCATTTATCTGTTGATGGACACCTAGGCTGGTTCCATAATTTGGCTATTGTGAATTGTGCTGCTATGAACGTGGATATGCATGCATAACTGTAATATTCTGACTTCATTTCCTTTGGAAAGAAGCCTAGGAGGCCATAGCTAGGTCAGTTCCATTTCCAGTTGTCCAAGAAACCTCCACACTAATCTCCATAGTGGCTGTACTAGTTTACAGTCCTACCAACCGTGTATTAGAGTTCCTATTTCCCCTCATCCTAACCAACATTTATTATTGTTGTGTGCTTGATGATTGCCATTCTAACTGGGGTTAAATGGAATCTCAGTGTAGTTTTTTTAAATTTTATTAGTGCATTGCAATAATACATCTTGAAAGATTTCAGGGTGGTTGACGTATACATGCACTCATCCGTCAATTAGCCCTCCCCCAATTCCCACCCTTCCTGCCTCCCCCCTCCTTCCCATTTTCAGCATAGTAGTTGACTTTGATATTTTTGTGTATGTCCATTCTGTGCTCCAGTTTGTTTCCCTCTCCTTCCCTCCCATCTCCCCCAGTTAGTTTACCCTCTTTGCTCATCTGAGGTTTTCTCTTTGTCTGGAGGCCCTCCTGCGTGGGGTCGTGGCTCATCCTCCCATGACCTCAGTACTGGGGTACTCCGGGGTGCGCGTCCTCAGCACAGGGGGGTGGGGTTCTCTGGGGGCGGGGCTGAGGGTTTACCTGCCCTGTGACCCCAGGGGGTCTATAGGGGTGGGGCTGGGGGCTGACCTGCCCATGTTCTCAGTGCTGGGCTGCTTGGTGAGGGGCATGTCTCATCTACCTATGTCCTCAGTTCTGGGGTGTTCCAGGATAGTGTTGGGCTGCTCATGGGAGGCTGTGGCTCGCTAGCTCGTGTTCTCAGAGTTGGGCTGCTCCTGTGTATGGCCACCTCATTTTTGTCTCTCCTCATTGCACTCATTGTGGGAGCAGAGGCTCACGGCCCACCCCTTGAAACCATGGTCATTGTATGTGTGGGTCTGGATTAATTTGGGCTTCATCATGTTCTGGAGTTGATTGGTTTCAGTGGTGGTCTATAGTCGCTGGTTTCACAAGGATCTGCTGTCTCTTTGCTATTGGTCTCCGGGAGTCGTGGTATAGACGTGGTCCCACATAGATGACTCCTTTGCCTCTGCTCTACCAAGTGAAATGCGTGGAGTTCTGTTTAGCCCCCCACTCTGTCCACTGTCTCGCACTCTGCTGCTCTTCGGCTCTCTTTGTTTTGTTGAGTTTTGTCTTTCCCACTTTTCTTGTTAAGAAGCAGTCTTCCCGCCGGCCGAGTTCCAAGTTTTGGAGTGCCAGCGACACGCTGCCTCCCTTTATCCCACTCACCCAAGTTCTCATTGCTGGGTGGCTCTGGGGGGCCATGCCATGTCCGTCCATGTCCTCAGTGCTGTGGTGTTCTGCACCGGTACTAGGCTACTCCAGCAGGGCCATGTTTTCTCGGTGTTGGGGTGCTCCTGTGCCTGGCCGCCTCATCCGTGTCTCTCTGAGTCGCTTTCTTTGCGGGGGCTGAGGCTCGTGTCCCACCCTTTGCAGTCGTCGCCATTGTAGATGTGGATCTGGTTCAACTTGGGCTTCATCATGGTCTGATGTCGACTGCTTTTGATGGTGGGCTATAACCACTAGTTTCACAAGAATCAGCTGTTTCTTTGCTGGAGGATTCTGGAACCACAGTGCTGGCATGGCTCAGCCAAGATGGCGCCTTTGGCTCTGCTCTCCGCTTACCAGGTGAAATGCTCTGATCTCCCTACCGCCCTCCGCTCTTTCCACTGCCTCGCATTCCACTGCACTTTGCCTCTCATTGTTTTGTTGAGTTTTGGCTGCCTTACTTTTCTTGTCAAGAAGCAGTCTTCCCGCTGGCCGAGTTCCAACTCTCAGAGCGCCGGCGACATGCTGCCTCTTGCTGTCCTGCCATCTTGGTTCTTCTACCACTGTAGTTCTTGCCACTCTCACCTAAGTCTACTGAAATGGTCCTCTAAAAAGTCTCGAATTCTAGTCACACTTCCATTAATTACTAAGTTGATAAGATCCTTGAAGATTGATATGCAAGGAGTAGACTCATCAATACTCTGATCATCCTCAGAAGACAAACAAAACCTCTTATGCAGAGGCTCAGTACTATCTTCCGAGTCTATTTCATCAGCTTCACTCTGAGGGCAATGAAGAATGAGGTTCCCTTCTGTGTCCTGAGTCAATGTCACAGAGTTCACAGTTTCTACTGTTACTGTGTCAGAATCCTCTTCAACTGTGCTCATACTCAAATCTACACAACAGTTGAATCAGCTATAGCCCTTCCCACAGATTCAAGTCGCCTTCCCTTAGCCAGCAGCATCACCTTCATGTTATCCAGATTGTTTCTCCCCCATGTTCCTATCTCTGCAACACTTGATTAAATGTTGGTGACCATTGGGCAATAGTATTTTGGCTCCACCATCTACACCAACTGCAATCAATTATAGAGATTCATGCAGAATAGGCAGGTTCTAGATCAATCCCAAAAGCATATTTTGGGGTGAGCCTATAAATTCCTGTTTTGGGTCTGGCCACTTTGGAAGAACCAGGATGGAGGCTCCAAAAAATACCAGGATGGAGGAAGCAGCCACAGGCAAGAGTGCCTCAGTGTAGTTTTGATTTGCATTTCCTTGATTGCTAATGATGTCGAACATTTTTTTTCATATTTTCATTGGCCATTTATATTTCTTCTTTTGAGAAGTATCTAATTAGTTCAGTTGCCCATTTTTTATTGAGTCATTTGGTTTTTTAGAGTTAAGTTTTTTAAGCTCTTTGTACATTCTAGATATTAGTCCTTTATGAGAGGGGTAGGTGGCAAAGATCCTCTCCCTTTCTGTAGGCTTTCTCTGCAGACTGTTGATGGTTTCCTTTGCTGCAAAGAGGCTTTTTAATTTAATGTCATTCCATTATTAATTCTTGTTTTAATTTCCTGAACTTTGGGGGTCTTACTGAAGAAGTTTCTAGAAGTACCTTTATGTTGGTGTGTTGGTCCTATGCCCTCTTCTAGTAGTTTCAAAGTTTATGGTCTAATTTCACATATTTTAAAACAAATCAAACCATATGAAAAAATGGTCATGGTAATACAGCGATTCAACAGAAGAAAATATATTAGTTCCTGATAAGTAATATATATTTTCTCATAATCTCTGTTTCAGCATAAGACACTTGGACAAACAACAACAACTAAAACATCAGGCAGCTGAGGGTGGGCACACACATTACTAAAGGATTTTTTTCCTTTTTTAACATGATGAAATTTAGTAAGAATGAGTGAAAATAAATGTCCATGTACTTTCTTACAGATTCTTCAGACCTAGGCATTATTAAACTGTTTTCCCACTTGTGTGGGCACCTTTTCATCTTTTTCTTTTTTTTTTTTTTTGCGGTACCGGGGATTGAACGCAGGGGTATTCTACCTCTGCGCTACACCCCCGGCCCTATTTTTTATACTTTATTTTGAAACCGGGTGTCACGAAGTGGTGGAGGGCCTCACTAAGGAAAGAGAGAGAAAGAGAGAGAGCTGAGGCTGGCCACGAACCCGGATCCCCCGGTCTCTGCCTCCCAAAGTACTGGGATTACAAGCGTGCGCTACCACGCCCGGTTTGGGGGCACCTTTTCAGATGCAATGCTAGACGTGTTTTTAGTCATATATGAAATCCAAGATACTGTTTATTTGAAATATATTATCAGATTGGTTATTGTGTGTGTGTGTGTGTGTATGTGTGTGTGTGGCAGTTTTAAGTTATTTGTTTTTATAATCAGTACTTTTTAATGGAAACAACTTGACCAAAAATTTTGTCACAGAATTTTGAGACCCATTAAAACAAAAGTTTAATGAGAAAAAATAGAATAGATTATCAGATTGGAATTGGATTTATCAGTATTAAGTAATGTTTTGCTTATTTTAGATGTAGACTGATAACTATGGATATGATGATGGTTAAGTTGCATGTGTGTGTGTGTGTGTGTGTGTGTGTGTGTGTATTTCCTAGCTCAGTCCACTGAAAGCTTAAAAGCACTAGTATCCCAGTAGCAAGGAACATGACTGCTGGCCAGATCTTTGTTTCCAATATCATTCTTTAATAAAAGGAACTGAGGATCCTTGGAGAAATATCTAAATCTAAGACTGAGGCAAAGAAGATTATAAATCTTGAATTATGCAATCAATATGAGATTAACATGGAATATCTCATAGTGTCAGCACATACAAAAGTACTCAATAAACCAATATATTATATCAAAAAGACAAAGGAGCCAATCAAAAGAGCTCACAGATACCACAGCTGAGAAATTTTGACCAACAAAATAAACAGTATTGGATTATAACACAAAATATAAAAAGTTCATGCGTTCTCAAAGATACACACAAGTTATTGAATGAATGAATGAATGAATGAGGAAGAAAACAAATGGGAACAACAACAGGCAAACTTGTCTGATAGAAGAACTCCAAAGTATTCATGTAGTTTCTCCCCTGAAGAAGATGGAGTTGAATGCAGGATCTTTATTACTCGTGCTCTTAGTAAGTCCCCCCAGAAGAGGACAGCATGAAAAGGGAGAACTTTCAAAACTGAGTAACTTCACAGTACAGAATTGTGTCAACCACTACCACAGTCAACTGATGCACATTATTATTAAATCAATGTCCTACAAACACACACCTTTGATTGTAGTGAAGAGAATGATACTTAGCTTCTGTGGTCTTCCTTCCCCCAACCCATAATCCCAGTCAAATCAAGAGAAATGCATGAAGCAAATTCCAGTAGAGTGGCATTTTATAAATGTGTGGCCACAGTATTGCAATGTGTCACGGTCACCAAAAACAAGGGAAGTCTAAAAACCTATCAATATCTATAGGAGGCTGAGGAGACATAATGACTAAAAGCAATGCGGTACCCGGGAGCATAAACAAACAAAACATTATGAGAGTGATTCATGAAATAATGTATCAGTATTTGGTCACTTGGGTCCATCTATTATCCATCAAAAATTGTAATGTGCACCGCTTTAATATAGGATGTTAGTCATAGAGGAAATTGAAGGTGGGGTATACAAGAATAATGTCTTGGCAACTTTTAAGTAAATGTAATATATTCTCAAATAAATAAATATTAAAAATAGTTAACATTCAGATTTTGTGTATGTTTGCCTTCCCAGCTCTGTTACCTGACTGGTTGGCTGTTTGGGGGAATATAGTCAAGTTGGAACTTAATAGCAGTTTGGAGTTTCAAGGAATGCCAGCATTTTTAAAGGTAGGTGACAATTAAATCTTATCAAGATGTGTGCTTCTAAACTCCTCATAAGTGCTTTAAAATTCAAATTTTATTTGAAAATTCTTTACTCTAAAAACCTTCATTTCATTATAAATAGGAAGAGTCAAATATTTACATATTTACAGACAGTTGACATAAACACTACAAAATCATGAAAACCATTTCTTTTAGCAAGGAGTCTGCATCTTTATGCATCTTTATTGCATTTTTTTCTCATACTCTTCCAGTTTACATGAAGTTTTGAGAAGACCCAGTAGTCATGTGTGCCTTAAAGAACATACATCGATTTCCTTCTTTTCTATTCTATTTTCGTGACACTTCGCCTACTCTCTCCTAATTAGCAGATATTACTTTTGGTAAATTGTATGTGTCTCATTTCAAAAGCAAACATCAGATGAAGTTCTCATGCCAGAAACAGAAAGATAAAGTCCCAAATAGTCTTGTCTTTGTTGACATTAATATGGCTCAGTCTAGTTCAATTGTTTCTTTGGCTGGCAGTTGTACGCGGCTTCTTCTTTGCTGATGACAGGGATCTAAAGCCTGATATTTAAACACTAACAGTTAACCTTCATGGACACAGTAATTAAAGTGCCGCTCTGACACTCCCCATCTGGTAATGGTAGAAGCTATTCGTAGGTTGTAGTCAAAACAGCCTTGATATCCTCAGTTCCCAATCAGTGATCAATTAAGATTAACCATTAATATAACAGCTCAGAAAGCAAATGTTAAAGAGATAAGGCAGGCATGTAATTAAACTAATATTTCTTTATGGATCTTACTGTGACATTTGTTCAAACTCTGTGCATGCTCACCTTCAGTATAAGACAAAAATGCTTTCTATTTTATTTTTTGTATTTCTTTTATGAGATTAGCTTATTCAAAGCCTTGTCCCTGGAATTACTAATGTAGAAACCACCTTCAACAACTATTTTTGGGCAAATCAATCCATGGATCCTTCTTGTAGACTAGAGAAAAATTTATTGAGAAAGAAATAAAAGGGAAAAGTTAATTACTGTTTTTATGTCACTTACTTTATAGGGGCATTTGAAACAGAAATGAATATTTAAGAATGTGAATACATTATATATAAATTATTTCTGTTGGATTTATTCTTGTTTTTATAATTTCAATTCAGTTTTTAAAAATAACAACTTTATATATTTGTGGGGTACAATCTGTTTTTGATATGTATATACATTGTAAAATAAATAAAGCTAATTATCCATACTTAATATTGTTAAAAAATAATTCATATATGTACATATGGAGATAAATATTTTTCTTTTTATATGGTAGTATGTCATTTATTAGCAGATTCTGGGACCCATGATTTTGTGGTTCAAAATAGGTGTTACTATGAAGTAAAAGTAATTTTGTCTATTTTTACTTCAAAGATATATGGTAAATTTACTGATATATTTATTTTAGTGTTGAGCATTGTTTTATATGCAGAAAATCTTAGATGAGTCCTCATGTTCTGTGTCCCCTTCTCCAAAATGGTTCCTGGTAAACACAGCACACTCTTGTTAGAAAACAAATAAAGGAACAACTAGATACAATGATACCCAACATGACAAAATTTACTTATTTATTATTTTTTTCTGATACTGGGAATTGAAACCAGGAGCATTCTACTTCCAGTCTACATCCTGGTTTTAAAACAAGGTCTTGCTATGTTGCTGAGGCTGGCTTCAAACCTGTGATCCTCCTGTCTCAGCCTCCTAAGTGCTGAGATTACAGGCATGTGACGTCATGCCCAGATATAGTTGATTTATTCTAATATCACTATACAAGCTCTTATCAAAATATATGATACCTAATTTATTATTCCAGACAAAGGAAAGGTGGTAGTAAAAGAGGCATTGCACTAGAGTAATGTAGTATTGCCCATCAAATGAAAAGGGTGGTTACTTTCCCCAGCCTGGGGCATTGATTAGGGTGTATCCTGTGCAGAAGTAGCCCATTTTACAATATCTGGAATGTTATTCATGTTGTTTTCAAAGATAGGGCAGTTTGATTTTCTAAAAAGTCAGATGACAGATGAGATCATTTTTACATATGAATATGAAATAAATTACAATGTGCAATATATATATATATGTGTGTAACTATCTGCCACTCTGGATTAGATATACTACATCTCTCTATAACTAAAATAGATAATTAAGTATTGAATACATAAAAAAGATCATTGTCATGAGATAGTAATATTATAAAAGGAACTCAGAAACTAAAATCTGTTTGTGTCTTCCCAAACAATCTCATAATTTTCCTTCAAAAAGTGATTATGTTATTTTCTGAACTAGCCTAGTATTTTGATAAAATTAGAAAACTTAGTTGTATCATGAACTTGTTTTAATAGAATAATGGGAAAATCAAAAAACAGTATTCTTCAGAAGCTTTAAAAATTGATTAAAGTTCCTATCTTCAGCATAGAATGAAATTTCTCACTGTGTGGCTTACTCATTTGCATCCAAAGACCTTTGATTAGAATGATTTTTCAAAAATGATCAATTAGTAACAGACCATTTATTTACTAAATTTCATAGGAGAGAGCCAGCTGTCTGTATCTCCTTCACTTGACTACTCTGAAGTTAGAATAGTCTCATAACATTTCACTATTTAAAAATGTCCAGCTAAACACGATGATCTCTGTGGACTGGTTATGTGCAAGGTTATTTTCTGTATGCTGTCCAAGAATAAATATGTTCAATCTAAGTCCATGATTAACATTTTTGTCTGATTCAACTCCATGTATAAGTGCTTAGAAATATACCTTATCACTTATTTGACTTAATTTGATGTGGAGTAGGGCTCTTTTTATCAACTTTAAAATTATGTTCTGCTGACTTGCAAATGGGGGGTCAATGCTAATTGAGAGAATCCTTTACAACCCTGACACCTTTTATCCCTGAACAGAGATTCTGTGCTCTGTATATTCTGATACTTGGCTTTCCCATATTGCCTTACGAGGTTAAGAAGATGAATGCTCATTGCTTTTAATCCTTACCATGATTTATGAGCCTCTTGGTATCCTTTCCCTAGAGCAGCTACAAATGTGTGGTTGTTCTGCCTGCTGCTTAAATTACACAGACATCTGCAAAGTAAATTATGGATTGTTGTCCCATAGACCATAACTGAGCATTCTCTTCATCTCTCCTGCAGTATTTTTTAAAAATAAAACAAAGAGCTTGCATGGGGTTGCTTGCTTATTTACTAAGGAAATTTTAAGCTAACCTGAATGATAACACAATGACCTGGATTAGGCCTACCACATAATATCAAAGCTGCATAATACATAAACAGGATAATTTTAAAAGCTGTAAGAAACAAACAAAAAGATCTCCGATTTATTTGTGTGTGTTATATCTTTATTTAAGGGATGGCATCTTAAGACTCACAGGAAGAGAGTGACCTTTAAAATTAATCGAAAATATGTTCCATGGAATAAAACACCTGTAAATGACTGTTAGTCTCCGAGTGTGGAAGATTTTAATAGCATCTTGTGACCTATGCACTTTAAATTAAAAATTGAACAAAAATATACAAAATTAAGCACAGGAAAATTCACGAAAGATTGAATAGCTTTGTTATATATTTTCGACTTATATTGCTTGTAGTAAACATGCTTTAATAATGCTGGAGGCTTGCAGCCACCATGAGGAATTGGAATCTCTCTTTCTTTTGAATAAACAGTCTGACAGAATCTAAGTTGAAATAGTCAGCTGCTTCTGTATTTTCCTTTCTTTTCAGTCCTTGTTATTCTAAGTGGATGATGAATCATAATTCCCCATGACAGGTCCATTGTGAAATCCTAATAGGCATGTCTCAGGTTATTCACCTTTGACAATTGCCAAAATTAGAAATTTCTCTGCATTTATTTTCTTCAGATGTGCTAATTGCAACCCAAACAATATCTCGTCGGGGGAAACTACACTAACATGGTATAAGAGATGATTTCTACTTAGGCCTTACAAAGTACATTTAGAAAAAAGTAGAAAGCTCTGCAATTCATTTTTTGAACCCTATTGTCATCTCAGCAGGATGCTATAAGCATTAAAACCAGAAATGCTCAAATCCACCAGGCTGAGCAGAGCTGTGATTTCCTCTGTGTTTCCATCAGTTTCTATTTTGCCTCATCTCTACTGGGAGTTAGTGTTTCCTGAGGGTCAGGACCTGTTTTCAAAACAGTGCCCTAGGACTTGGCGTTTCAAAGATAGATCCTTTAACTATCTTCTGGCTTCTGTATCAGCCAACAGCTCATCTCCAAAACTTTCTTTTGACAATAACTTTGACTCATCTTCAAAAATCGAAATATTACCACAATTCTGAAGAATTCTATTTAGTTAGAACCTTATGCTCTTTAAATATATCCCTAGATAAATAAATGCCTTAAATACTAATTAAATATAAGTAATTTTATAAAAAAATGTGCAGAATAGTCAATAATGAAATTAAGTTTGCTTCCAAAAGATCAGACATAGTTAATCTCCCAAAATATTGCCAACAATCATCTTAAACACACACACACACACACACACACACACACACACACACATACACACCTATTCAGATTATTTCTGTACATTCAAAGAGAAGCAAGAGCAATAAAACATGATTTTGTAGCACACACAACATAAAGTTCAAGGGTCAGACCTGTTCTTAAATTTCATTCAAGTTCCTTCATCGTCTAATTCTACTCTTCCAGATTTATCTGCGAAATATTTTCATATTTGACACGTATTTTATTCTCTAACTCAATGGTTTAAAATTCAGCAAACATAAAATAATGGTACATAGTCATATCATCAAGCCTTTTATATATCAATACCTTCCTTCTTCTGTATATATTTCTCTCCACTTCGCTTATGCTTCAGCATAAATGCCCCTTGTCTATATTTCCCCACCATTTCCAACCATAACAGCCAGAAAAATGCCAACTTCAACCATAATTTTTATACTGGAACAGAGAACATTCTACAATTGATTAAAGAGTACTGTTTGACCGTATGAAAACTGCATTATTTCTTCTCTATTTTTATTTTTTGCATGATATTTAGTAATCTAAATATCAAAATATATTAATCAAAATATAAGGTAATCATGAATATATCTGAGAAATGAGTAGAACAAGCAGTAAGATTTATAAAATGTTACAGGAGAAATAAGTTGCCCCTCCTTCATTGTTCATGAAATAATTTGTGAAAGAGCGGGTGAGATTGTAAATGGGTCCAGAGAATTACTCTACTCAAAATTAAACCAATGAAAGACAAATTTATCTATTAATAAAGAAATTTTAATACTGTGAGATTTCACACCTGTATCTTCAATATTTTTGGATATTACTCTCTATTATGCTATTCCATTGAGATTATTTTCAGGCTTATTTTCATATGTGAAGTTTATGAAAACCCTTACATTAAAAGGGAAAAAAATCAAACCGTGTTCTTCAAATGTCTTCTTTATTAATCTGAACTGTACTCTAATTGAAAGGAAGTGAACGACCTAATTTCTTTACATTTATCCTTCCTTTTTTTTTTTTTGCAGTACTGGGGATTGAACCCAGGGGCATTCTACCTCTGAGCTATACCCCCAGCCCTATTTTTGTATTGTTTATTTTGAAACAGGGTCTCACTAAATTGCAGAGGGCCTCACTAAGTAGCTGAGGCTGGCCGTGAACCTGTGATCCTCCTGTCTTAGCCTCCCAAGTACTGGGATTACAAGCATGCACCACCATGCCCGGCA